>DWME01006390.1:0-13704 GCA_018244795.1 Parelbella ahira ahira | reverse complement strand
CTAACATTTTAAGTTTCAACATTTAAGTTAAAAAAATTAGGTACTTATTAAAAATGCTATATAAATTTATTAGTGTTTTATCATTTTGCATATACAATAATTTCAATAGTTAAGTGATAACTACATATTTGTGCTAGGACAAGTAATAAATACAACACATTAATCAAAGAGAAATACCAAAGACTGTTTTCTCCTATTATTTTTATGTAATATTTATAAACAAATGAACTTCAGAAATACTTCTGATATTTTGTTCCAGATTAGAATAAGACATCCTTCCATTACAATTCATTTAAAATGAACAACTCTTACTATCAGTATACACTTCTCCGTGCACATCCAGGGCACTGAGGTCTACACTATGTATCAGGGTGCACTTGGACCAGATTTCCATGAACTGCTTCTTATTTTCCTTGCCATCTCTGTCCTCCCTGATGATGGCTTTATAAGTCTCTGAGGGTGACACTGCTGATAACACCCTGAGGAAAAGAAAGTCCTATGAATTAATCAAAAATACATGATATTACTAAATACATGAATAGCTTAGTAAATATAGGACATAATGGGGAAGGATAAATCACCATGAAACCAGTGAGTCTAAGAGGTTTCTGTAATATTCTCTAATCTATATAACTAGTAATTAATTAAACACATAATAATAACTAACCAGACACTAAGTAATTGTAAAACATATGAATCATTGTAATCTTTGAACAATAGCAGCTTCAGACAATTTTCAAAAATTTTCAAATCAAATCTATTGTCAACTGAAATTACTATAAAAAATAAAACAAAAATGTGGCATATATGAATTAGAATTTCTATAGAAATCTTAAAAGTGTCCCTACTTACTCATTTCCAACATCTATTCCAAACGGACTCTCATCAACAACGGTTATGTCGTCCTTGGATGTATCAAGAACATAGTTATGGATGTACTTTGTTGTTTTCCCCCTGTCCAAGTTACGCACAGACCACTTTGCAGTAACTCTCTTGCCATTGTTGCTTAGCCTCCCGCCTAGCACTGAAGGTATCTTGGCCAATGTTTTATATGTATTTACTATGGTGTCTATCTGCAAAGTAAATCAGTATACAATTTATGGCAAATAATGCATCTATGATTGTGAAAATAATAAAATCATCATCTTTATCAGCCTGTCTGAGGTCACTGTTGGATATAAGTGGAGATCTAGTGTTGGCAAATACCACTCAGGGGAGCCTTTTGACTTCCCTCTCCTTGTTGAACATGCTGGTTAGGAATCACAGGGCACAATTTCTTGAACAAGTTACTCTGCTGACTGTTGGCGGCTAAGACGTTTAACAATGCCTAGCTGGGCAACACCATACAGTGATCTGAGAGCACCATTATAGTCAGAAAATAGTAGTGTTTTTCTAAACAAATCCAGTGTTTAACAACATGCAGCACAAGCATATTTATTATATGAGACCTTTATGGAAACTTGCTATATTTAGATATAGAAAATCTCATAATATGACATGGAAAATTCTATAAATAAATAGAACCACTTACATGCGAACTCATTTTTAACATGGACACTTGTATTTTCTAAGCTTAACACTTAAAAACACACAGATCTGCAATATGAAAACACAACTATCACTTACATAGCCCAAATGATTAATCAAAAAACCTGAATGTAAGAAAATTTAATTAACACATTACTATCTATAATACAATATTCCATTATTATCAAGAAAATTCCTTTAATTGTGATTTGATAGCATACTTAAAACTGTGAATCCAAAATTTTAAATGCTCAGAAAATCACAATACTCACAGGACTGCAGTGAGTTCCTGCAGTATATTAATGGTTTTTGAGTCTTAACAAAAAATCCAACTATAAACCTAATTTTCAAAGTAAATAAGAGGTTGACAGAGTCACATAATAATGATGATAACATCCCCAGGAATTGGTACAAATTTTCTGCAACCATCATAATTATACTGTGTTAACATTATCTTACAGTAACTAAACTAATCTACACAATCAGTCCTAATATTTAATAATATTACCTATAAAAGTTTTATGGACTTTTAGTACTAATGAATTAATACCCTAATTATCCTAAGAGTCCTATACCCACAGTCCTAATTAATCTCAGCACCTGATGTCATTGGATATTCACTTGTGACTGCTTCCTACTTGTTCGCTTACATTGTCCATAAGTATATAACATAAAACAAATGAAACTTTAAATTATTAACAGTGCATGACTTGAGAAAGGTGACATAGTTAAAACAATTTCTTATCAGTTACATAGAACAGACTACTGATAAAGGATTCACACAGTCTGTAACCACATTATTTAACATAATATGATATTATCGCAAATGTGATAATGAAATAGTTATTTATAACTTTTCCTTCACTTATTGAAGTTTATCACAAAACTTTAATTATATGCCGCGTAAATTCCTGCAGAATTTCTGTTACAATACTGAAAAGTTTATTTCACACTATTGTTTTTAATGGTATACATGAAATACTTTTGACTTGAATATGATTGTGTTGTTTGTCAAATGGTTGCACAAGCAACTGCCGATCGGGAGGTCCAGGGTTCAAATCATGGGTTGGGTACTGTTTGATTTTTCTAATTTAAAATTCCTAGTTGTTACTCGGATTCTGGAATTATGGCTAATGTATGGCAATAGACTCACCACTTATTCCATGGGACACAAACATTACTGTTGAAACGTAAGAATGTACTTCACTCTTCTTCCTACCCAATCAGGGATTACAGGTCTGATTATGTTATGTTTTACATTTACTTTTAAGTGCATTTTGTATAAGAATTAATTTTATGAATTCATTATATTTTTTTGTTGCTTTTTTTGCACATTTTCTCACGAATACCATACAAAATACAAATAAAATTTGACCCTATAAAGCAATCAACCCTTATTTTTTTCTTCTTAGGGTTGGAAATTTTTCGTCAATTTTAAATGCGACCCAAAGGAAAATGTACCCTTCCAAACCAAGAAGAACTCCCCCCGATTAGTTTATAAATGACAAAAGTTATTAAGTAACACACATAAAAAATCTGGCGAATTGAGAACGTCCTCCTTTTTTGAAATTGGTTAAAAAGAAACTAATTCGTCCGCCGACGCATTGATATTTAACATTCTACAGACACGGCAATAAAATAGAATCCAAATAGGCAAAACCATGAAAGATAGTATTTATGATAACGGCATAAATATAAAATATAATAATATACGTTGAATATAAAACACTTTTCTACTCAATTTAATATTTAGATAAATGAACGAGTACTTAATTAATCTGTAAGTGTAATAGAATATTGATTATTACCAATCCCTCATCAACATGTGTAAGAATTGTGTAATTAGTACATTTATGTACATACCTTCCAAATACCTTTTGTTGTTAATTATATGAAATAACAAAGAGATCCTTTCACGGGATCATTTAGTAGACAGGTGATAATGAGTGTGTGAAACTGAAGCTTTAGACTTATGTCGAAAATGACATCAATAAATTGACATGTCATTTGCCAGTGACGAATTGTCACTAAATAATGACGAAGATTTTGTTCTATACAATCAATGTAACTTGTAAGTTACATTATTAGACTTATAAGTTGTATTATTATTATTTCTTGTCTAAATTCCAAGGAATAAACGTTATTATTTATGATAAAGATTTTCTTCGTTCAATTTTCAATCCATACACTATAGCTTGTCATCATTTTGTTACATAAATAAAAACGTGCTTGTATTTAAATTTATAAATTGCTTTAGAGAATAAAATATTTTATTTACTGTTGTATTGATATAGAATTACATTAATTGTACAGTGTACATCCGAATATGACTAAGTTGGAACAAGTTTTCATATATAAATTTTTATACATTCTTAAAATCTATTTCATTGAATTGAATTTAGCATTAAATGAAGATGATACGTAATTTCTATGTAAATACTATTAAATATTTAAATTAAATGGCCTATGACATTACAAATTTTTGAAAAAGCATTTCAAAAATCTTTTTGTCATAATTACTTACCAAATATCTCGCACCAAGTATTATTCTCCCTGAACGTTGACTGAGAATACTGTCGTATATAATAACAATAATAATATTTACGTACTGGTACTGTTTGTATTAGGAAACTAACAAGACTAAGATCATGTCTTTGTTTCGGTGTAGGCTAGTGTTTTTTACTTGTACCTAAAGATCGATCTTTAATAAGAAACAATTTTATTAATAAGTCAAAAAAGTCAAGTTTAATAATTATAATCCATAATAACCATAAAGTCGATAAACAAAAATGTTGTTTCGTAATACAAAGATTAAATACTTATTTCATACGCATGCATCATGAACATTAATAAATGCCAATACACATAATTCTTTGTTTTTATTACAAAATCAGAGAATTAATCGCAAGTTAAAAAAAATTTGAAATCTAATTTCGCACCATTGAAGGTGGAATTTCTCAAAATCTTACATGCTAGCCTAGTCCATAAAAAAAACCTACATAATATGCCGAATCTGTCATGTGAAAAAGGCCCCCTTTTAATACTAGATTAAAGTAATAATACCTTATATGATAGTCGTCACCAGGACTTAACTACCTATCAAAATGAATGGGCACTTTAAACTTGCATATTTGTATGATATCCCATAATGTAATGTTAATAAGTCCAATTAGTGTCATTCGCTCTTACCCTTGCAAATTGATTAAGCACTTTTGAACTCGCATCGAAAATCTTAATAACCTAATGACCTGCGATTAACTGGCGTGCAGTTATTAAACGAATATTTAAATTTTACTAAAGTAATCATGTAACGAGCTTAATTAAAAGCCTTCATTTTAAAACCATACTATACCTTCATTTTGCTAACATTATACAATTAGCACTGCTTTTGAATATTTATGTCATGCATATATTACTATTTTAATTAATTTTTTTAAGGTTTATAGTATAATAATATTAATTGAATAGACTAACATGTGGCTTGCTTCAAACGCTCAGTAAGCCTAATCTCTAACAATAGATAATACCTAATCCGAATTATCGTCAATAGTAAATGTACGTCAATGCGGCCGGCGCGTCGCCGCGGCGCGCCGCTCGATACGCGCGGCGCGCACGTCCCGCGCGGGGCCCGCGGCCGACGCGTCCAGTCGGGATAACCCACCCTCGCAACACGTACATACCTACCCTATCCACCCGAGATTACTTACAATTAACACAATATTTCAATTGTTCTAATTTATTACATTCCGTTTTGTACGAAAATTAGGTATTTCGACTGTTGATTTAACGTGTGATTAAACAGTAGGTACTAAACGAGATAAAGTACCCTGAGTGAAACATAAGATTCAATTATGAAAATCCTTGTACAGTGATGTGTTTGACGTAATAGGATAATCGATTTGATACAAAACTATAGTATTTTCAGTGAGTACAAAAGAATCTATGAGTTTCAGACTGAAAATTTTTACCATTTGACACATTTGAAGAATCGATAGTGCAGAAGGTATTGTCGATTCTTTAAATGTGTCACGTCCTAATAATGTCCTGCATTTTTTTTTAATTTCCAAGATTTCGGCCGCACCATCTACAGACGAAATAAAATAAGCCACGCTATATATCAGATATGAACGAGATCGATTTGATAAAGGAAGTGGAAAAGCACGCGATTTTGTATGACAGAAATGTAAGAGGATTTAACAAAGTGAAATTGAGGGATGATGCGTGGAAAGAAATACGAAAAACCCTTGACGTATCTGGTAAGGACGTAACTTTTACTACATATTAGCTGCAGCAATACTTACAGGTAGATACTTATTACAAGCTTATTCATAAAAAAACTTGTATCTATTATGTCTTCCTATATAATAATTATTGACAGTATCTAAAATTTGTGCCACACGCAGTTTGGCTATAAAAAATATCGAATAATTCCCCTTACTCGTAAAGAGCAAATTGTACCTCACGAAGATTTTAATATGATCGTAATATGATCTTCGTGAGATACAATTATATTTCACGGAGATGATATGTTCAAAAAATGTCTTTCTTCCTTTTTTTATAAATAAAAGCTATAAAAATTTTGACGTAGTTTTGACAAAGGTAATTTTAACTCTGAGAAAATTGTAGTTTTATAAAATTCTAATTTTCATAACCAAAGGACTATTTTCTCACAGTTCAAAGAATTGTTTATTAAACGTGTTCTTGATCTGATTTTCTTTTAGGTCGCTTCCGATTTAATCAAATTATCTTTCTATAATTATTATTTTTAATAACTGGACACGACAACTTTATTAAAAATAAAATAAAAGTCAATAATATATTGTTAGCGTTGCCGCTGGAAATCATTAATTAGTTTCAGCTTAATTTAGCAAATAGATATAATACTATGTATATAGTCAGGTCAAGTGAGCCGGCTTCTTATAAATGAAATTCTCTATTCAAATTTATTTAATAATCAATATTTAGTAGGTCCGTAATCCCTACGATTCTTCATCTTTCCTGCTTAAATGATCTAACATAAAAACTAATTCTGTAACACAAATGTTTTTGATTTCCAGAGACTGAATGCAAGAAACGCTGGAGGTCCTTACGCGACTCCTTCATCAAGCTACAGCGCACCCACGGGAACCGAACGCGCTGGCCCTACCACCACGCGATGCGCTTCCTCATACCACATCTGGACCAGAGAGCTGATTTCTAGTAAACAACCTATATTTATTTATTTACATACTCATCATCATCAACCCCTTTATTGAACATTCTAATATGGACCATGAGTCACCTATAAAATTGACTAGGATTAATACTATAAAATTAATTGACACTGATAACAATTTTCATTACTTAATAACTTCATAGGCTAGTTAAAATCGATCTATGACGAATATGTGCCATGAAGAAAGACACAGGAAGTTCTTACGAAGTAGGTATATTGAACTTTACAGAAACGCATTAATAACATTTTTTTATACCGTTATTCCGCGCGTATACTATACTATACTAAAAACGCCATTATGAGTACTTATAAAGCAATACCAATTGAAAACTTTTCAAATCAACCATATACATGTTTTTTTTTCGCAGCAAAAAAGAAGACGACGAATGGGATGCAGAGCTTAACAGACAGCGTATACTTGAAAAACGTAAACACTACAACGACGACGACGACGACTATGATGATTCTCAAATGGAAAAAAAGGCGCGTCTGAATTCTACAGACGACGAAAATCCATGTCACTGTTCTAGAAATGACACAGACGAGCTGTTCCTGTTAAGTTGTGCACCAATATTGAAACGGCTGAACACCAAGCAAAGTGCCGTCGCCAGATTAAAAATCCAACAGATCCTTCTAGAAGCTGAGTTCGGAGACTCCACAGATCCATCAGAAGAGCAGGAAGTGGCTAGTGATTGCGACATAGACGATGTTGAAAACAATGACGATGATGAAAATTAAGTGACTTTTGCAATAATTTTAAATTTTTAACTTAAAGCAAATAAATTGTTCATTGCGATATAATAATAATTGTTCTTTACGGTTACCTAATAATAAACTATAGAGAAAGATATTGAAAATGTGAACGGAAAATAGGAAAATTAAGAATGGAATTATTAAATTAAGATCGAAATTCAATGTAAAATACGTTTAAAATTTCAATAAGTATTTTTCTTTCTTTCAGCTTTTCAGCTCTTTCTTTCAGCTTTTTCTTTCTCAGAGAATCTTTCAGCGCGTTTGATGTTATGGATAGATTTATGTTCGTGATGATAGAACTAGAATTGTATCGCTCATTTGCGACTACAATGTAACACTGTTCAGAAAGTTCAGAAAATAGAAAGAGTTCAAAAAGTTTGAAGTCATAATTGTTCTCTGACTATTATAAGAATTATAAGTCTATAAGTCTTATAATATTTAGTAATAGAATAATTATGATTTCAAAATTTCTGAACTGTTTTCTGAGAGTGTTTTTGACATGTTACACTCTAGTCGCAAATGAGCGATCTGTTGAATTTCCACGCTCTGAACTATTGTTTAAAATTACATACATACATTATTTGTGGTGGAGATGTGAAATTTAGAAGTTTCAAAGTAAAAGTATCCTTTGTATTTTAATATATTATCACATTACATAATTTTATTATTATAAACGTTGATTGTGTTGTGCCATAAGAAGTGTTTGCCAACGACTTTTAGGTTACCCTAAAAATTAGAGTTATAAAACGTACGTCTATAGATTTAAGTGGTACAAATGGTACAAATTCTGGAGTTAGATATCAGTACTACATGCCGCCAAAATCATGGTTAAGTTCGGAATCGTCATCGGCATTGTCATCGGGCTATCTCAGCCCACTGCTGGACATAGGCCTCCTTCAATGAGCGCCATCGCCCCCTGTCCTCGGCTTGTCATGAGTTAGCAATACTAATGCAATTCTATTCTTGATTTTTCCGCGTATTTTAATAAATAACAAAACTAGTCGTAGATTTTTAAAATAAATACCACTTTTAACATTAATACAGCACAGATTATATATTTGATTATTTGTGGTTTAATTGAGATCAATTTTTTTTTTAAGTGGTAATATATTGTTAACTTAATAATGCAATTTTGGTATATTCTTTAATGATTAAAATTAATCGAAATATGATGCTGAATTTGATTTCCGGTTGTTCCTATGTATAATTTATCACTTGTCTATTAGAGGATTGAATTTAGTCTCTGTTTCTTCGCGTCTGTTTAGTTTTAATACTTTCAAAAATTGCAACTTTATTTCCGCTTGTTGGTGTCCATTTTGTTTTTTTTTTTTCATGTATACGCTACAGCATTTATCTAATAGCATCTCTATGGCAAGGAACGTGATAATATTATTGATTTTCCATAAAAAACTTTCTAAATATTATTTTATTATTATACTTTTCTCTTCTCAATCTCATATAGAGCAAGGACAATAAGTACCTTACGACGTCACCATCACTATCATAGACGTTTTGGAACTTGTCATCATTAACCCTTATTGATTACTTTCGTAACGAAGATTGTCTAACAGGGATAGTTCCAAACGGACGACTCGAGATTTGAACCCTGGACCTCGCGATCGGCAGTCGCGCTTGCAACCACTCGACCAACGAGGCAGTCAGATAATGTTACGCAAAAAAACGCTGGTCAGTGAAATAAGACCTGCCGACAGTAATTTTTTAGTGCATAGGAAGTGCCCGATAAACAAATATGGTAATCAAATAATCTATATTATAAAAAGGTAATGTTTGTGAGAGAGTTTATATGTAGGAGGTAATCTTCGAAACTAGGTACTCATCCGATTTTAAAAATTCTTTAACCAGCAGTATGTCACGTCATCACTGCGTAAGATAAACTCTATTTTATAAAAAAAAATTATAGGGATCCCTATTAAAACTACAATAATTGAACCCAAAGTGTAAATAAAAAACCGATAATATCCTTATACCATGTGCGCTGGTAACACTGTCTGCATATAATTCTAGCGGAATAATATACTACGGCATCATATATCTTAAAAACAATTTTAAAAAGTCCGCGATGGTATAATTCGTAATTATCATTTACCTTTCAACGTTAACTATCCTAAAATAGAAAGGTCACGACTGCCATTTCTCAAAATTTGTTAAGGAAATAAGATGTTTGTGATAAATATCTATTGTCGTTCGGACTGTACAAAATTTATTGTATTCATGCTATCGTAAATTAAACCCTGTGTTTATAGTATTAAGATTCATATAAGCTGCTGGCGTCAGAGATAATATTTGCAATGCAATTGTGACTATGCAAATAAACGGATTAACATACAATTCTATAAGTTAAATGCCTAGTCATGTGGCCCGTTTTGTTCCCTTGTATATACATACATATATACTAAGCTAACAAGAAATTTGTCAGCTATATAGGTACAACCGTTATATCTCATCATCATCAACTCTTTTAACATCGATGGTCAACCGACCAACCGATCAATTAGACAGTCTATTTATCTATAACAATCGATTAATCGATCGGTCGATCAAATACTCAATCATCTAACTTGCTGGACTCAGTTCATACAGATGCTACGTCTATTTTGGAACAATTATAAACGGTACGTATGATCTATAAAATCTTTCATAAAATAAAGTTGATCAAATGTACGTTATTATTTTTATGTTGTCATACCATATAGTCGCGAATAAATGAGAGAACATAATATTTATGTTCAGCAGTGAACTAACATAAGCTGATGAGAATGAATAGGTTTTTTTTTAATATCTGGCTAACGTCTGGCCACGACAACGCCTGATGGTAAGCGCAGATGCGTCCTAAGTGCCAAGTAGTATTAGTAGTGCCTAATAAGAGACTATTCACCCTTGTTTTGATGAGTCCTAGGTTATATGTGCCAGGGAACACAGTCGTCGGCAGGGTAACTGAACAGTACCGTCGTGTAATTTCCCGCGCATTCCTCCGGTCAACCGTAACCGTTCTCGTGACCAATTACACGCAGTTGAAGGTTAATGAGGGTCCATCGTACACAGGACGTACCAACATTAGACCCTTTAGAATATTCATTACTCTCTTTATCAAGTTTACCGTTTTACTGTTGAATAGACGCGGGTTCCGCTCATATATTTTATTTCAGAAGATTTCATCATTAGCAATAGAACGATTGACTAATAAAAGAGTAATTATATATGTATCGGTGAAATAAAATAGCAAATATCGGCACATCAACAATATACCTACAATGTGGAGGTAAAATGATTTCGCAAACTATTAAAATACATAATTGTGACTGCGGAGTTCAATAAACGGACGTTAATTGACGTAAGTGTTTGATACTACGACTTTACCTGCATGCAGAGAATTAATTACATAAAGTTAATTTTTCTAAATTGAAATTCCCAGTAGTAGCTAGGAGTCTGGATTTGTGCCTGTATGATAATCCACTATTTTATGGAACGAATAACATAACTTCTGAAAAAGTACGAGCTGTTAACTCTTTGTCTTTCCTGTAGGACATATGGGCGTGACGTTACGATATGTTATATATTTATTATTTTAAATACACGACAATAAGAATAATTTATTTCATCTTTGGCCAGCTAAAGTGCATAATAGCTTACATTTTAAAAGAAATTAATGTTAGATTTTCTTTTTATTTCTAAGTACTTATTTAAAATACTAACCCAACCAAAAAATACTTACATGTTGCCATGAGGTATCTGAAATGATCATTATATTAAACATAAGTCTCTCCTCGAAAATAAATTTTAAATTAGCCGGCTAAGCTAAAATTTATTCTTACATTCATTTTCAGCCATAACATATGTAGGTACCTACATCTAATTTAAAATAATGTAGAAAACCATGAGTTTTCAAGTAAAAATTTAGAGCCCTTTTTAACTTACACGTCTGTGATGAGATTTAAAAAAAAATCGCTTGTCTATGGATTTTCGATGTCCGATTTGCGCGCGAACTACAACTGACAGACGTACAAATAGATAGAGTCATTAATGATCACTATTGCAGCAAGATATTGTTTTATAGATCTATTAATTGTACGTGTAGGTAAAATGGTTCATATATCTGCATAATGGCTGGTGCGTTGCGATTTTGTAATGCGATCGGTATCACACAGTGTAGCTTGCAGCAGAGTGTTACTTGTTAATAAAGAGAGAGAAAGGCCGTCTTTGCCATAACCTCTCTACGATGCCCACAAGATCATGATAAAGGACCTCAGATACTGCCAAAGCTAATCGAGTTGAGTCCTAATCCTAAGATTGTAATGACATGTCAGTGTATACACAGTTCTATCAAACATATAATAAAATTTTCTTGGTTGTCTTATTTATCCTTCGAAAAGTATGAACTGCATATATATGCTACTGCAACCTTCAGTCATCGCGCTACTGATCACGGATCTCTCCTGCAAGTGCGAGCAGTCTGGAGCATTACGCAAGGCTTAGGTCATTTATAGATATCAAAATCTCTAAATGCAATCATTGATACAATTTTAATACAGTCAAAGTCTTTGCTAGGTGGTATAATTGCATCCTAATATTCTTGAGAACGTTTATAAGATCAAGAAACTTATATTCAAGATTCAATTCCCACCCTAGTCATACCTATATTTTACAATTAAGGCGACATTTTAAAAAATATGTATTTAACAGCGATCTGGTTACTATTCCATGTGCTCTGTCAAGTTTGGGATCAGATGACCGTGTATGAGGTGTCCAAAACTTAAAATTATTTTAAAAATTAACCACATAATAATGTAAAAAATATTTTATTTATTATTTATTTACACTATTGTACACCTTATGTAGGAATAACAAAGGGCGAACTTAATTCTTAGTGGCATTCTTCACCAGTCAACCCTCGGAGAAAAGAAAAACATGAAAAAATAAAAAGGCGGATGCAAAAAATTGAAAAAAAAAACAACAAGGAATAGTAGTTTGCCTCTTCTATTTCCCGAACTATACATAACAATATTACATTAAACGTCATTTCAAGCTGGGCATCTATTAAATAGGCATATAATGGTGGCCATTAATGATAGCAGGCCACGTGCAGATCGTGACACGTGATCGTGATGGGATTTCTCAATAGCTCGATATTTAGCCGTGACAGAACTGATAGGAAACATGTAGGTGCATATTCAGTGATAACAAAACATAACATCACCGTATTTCCCAAAGACACAGCAGCGTAGTAGGTGGACTCCCACTTTTCACCAGTTATGGTAGGTATACCTCCCTTGGAGTAGGCTGTGAGCCTATTGCCAGTACTTTTGTTATATATTGGAAATAGGCTTTAGTCAGTTATATTTCTAATAATTATACGACACATTGTCTCAGTTTCATTTCTGTTTAAATAATTCTTTTGAGAATCCTATAAAAGTAATGCATACTTATGTTCACAAAATGGACGCGACTCAGAATGATCTAGAGAATGCAATACGGCAAATCAGTCCTTTGTAAATTAGCTTTAAGAAAACCTAACTTAGAAACTAATTAAACTAAAATAAATATCCACTGAATTTAATTAACGTCGTATCTAAGCGCACTAGTGGACATAAGTGCCCCGTGAGGTCGTTTTGTTCGTCACGGCGTCTCCCACAGCCTGCGCTGTTCCCGTCAGCGGCCAGGACATGTAGCCATGCCTAGGCAAACTGCGGTATATCACGATCAGTCGTTCGCCGGAGCCTCGTATGTGATATAACAGGGTGCACCGCGGACAGGTGAGATTGGTCCAGGCTAGTAAAATGGAACTTAGGGCTCTATAGACTCCGCCTAAGATAATTTGATTAAAACTAGCAAACCTCCAGATGAGTCATATCTAATTGATGAGAAAATTACATATGTAAATAATTACATTTGGTAATGGTCATATGACGGACAAACGTTACCCTTTACCAATATTTACTTTATCAATTTCAATCCTATCCCTACAGTCCTGTTATCAGTTAATACGGAGTATCTAACACCTTAGTGCTGTTAAGAACTAATTTCGACTGTACGACCTGTTTCGACCAGTACTATTCTTAAAATCATGAACGGTGTAAGTTGCATATTATGTCATCGGCGACCAGTATCGAATAGTGAGCGTAATACTAAAAACCGGAAACAAATCAAAATTCCGACCATCTAATAGAAAATCTAAGTTAGATAATTCCAAT
>DWME01006389.1:0-13704 GCA_018244795.1 Parelbella ahira ahira | reverse complement strand
CTGAAAGTAAAGTAAGGAGTACGATGTTTAAACACTTAACGGAGGTATTTCATAAAATATGTAAGGCTTAGAATCTTCGGCTTAAATGGGTAAGTAAAATATAATCATACGAAACATGAACATCAAGGCGACCGAGGAGGGCACAATATCAGCCCGAAAACGCGTAGTAGCCGCGTGAAAGCCTTACTAGATACACGTGAAATAATTCTTTATTCGCTGATATACATATTGGATGAGAAAAAAATTCTCTCCAAACGGTTTGTTTTACGTACCCTATAACATTTTATTACTTGCTAGCATTTTGTAAAAATTTGATAATTTAAAGTGATTCTCTTTGTGTAAAATATTTAAAAATGTACGGGTGGTTACTTGAAAGTGTACAGCATTTTATCATTGTAAGTATATATTTTGTTTTAACATAAATTACTCGTCTTCATACGCATAATATGTTATTACAGGAATTAACATGCAGTACGTTGCACTGAAGGATATTAATTGGAATAATGTTTATAACTACTAGTCTAGTATTACTTAAAAGTAACTGGCAGAAAAATCTTCGTATTTAAAAAAATACTTAGTAGGTAATATTTGGACAAAGTAATAAAATACAATATATGTACATATTTTGTTACGTTTCATATTGCCGAGTAGCTTACATACATAAGTTTGAACATAAAGTTACCGTTGCCTATAAAATTATATGTATAAATTGAAGTCTACGTGGAGGAATCATAAAACAGTTTCAGGAGTACACTTCAGGCATATTTTTACGATTCATTTCACTCTACCCCACCAAGTTGCCCACTGGTGGAACGAAACAGATTCTGCAAAATTTTGGTCCTTATCTTATGTATATCACTATTTTTATTAGGACATAATATTGGTCTTACATATATAAAATCTCAGTTTCCCGCATAAGTACGATAATGGACTGTTTGGATTACGGGCCGTCGGCCGGTTCACTTAGTTTTCCTCTTTTCTAATACATTCCAATCCATTCTAACCAATCTTGATTGGAGAATAACCAAGTAGGATATATTTGTGACGTAGATTACTTGATATGCAATTAGTCTCCATTTTTCCCAAATTATACAATAGTTTCCAAACTTTGCACTTGCCAGTTTGCGCAACTATAAATATTTTGATATCACAATCACGATAATACGTGTCTGCCAAACCACACTTGGCCAGCATGGCAAACGATCGTCTTAACATTTTCTATTCTTAGAGGAGACCCGTGGTCAACAATAGAACTATAAAACTGGTTTTATGAATGAAAACATTTGTTTTATCAAATCGTACACAATTTCTAAATAGTTTATATACATAGATATATTATGTATATTCGCGTGACTAGTTACAAGACATATTATATAAATGTAATATAATATAATATGTGATATGTAACATTACGCGCATAGAATTTTTTTTTATTTCTTGTTTAAATATTATGCTGCCAGTCTTGAAAACCTTACCCTTACGATTTTTTTTGTATTTAAAAAAAAAACGCACATTCATTGCAATGAAAGCTTTTCATTAAAATAACCTTTTTTTCAACTCGTGAAATTTGTTAATCATAAATATATTATATTAATAAAAAGAAACGAACGTATAAAAGAGGAACAGCCGGTGTTAGAATTTAAAAAGACATTAAAAAACCTTAAAAATGGCGTGAATAGCGTGAAAATATTAGGCGTCTCATGATTTAAAATTTTAAATGTTGAATTTTAATTAATGTGAATATCCTGCGATCTCGGTTTTAACGTTGTATATAATCATTGTGTTCCGATAGCATAACATTACGCCTGCATTTCTTCCAAAGGGTAGGCGAAGAGGAGTATACCTACTACTCCAACGTTTCCATGGTATTACATGAAATTTGAATCCAGATAAACAACGCTCAAATAAGTATTATAATTATTATTTATGAAAGTCATCTGAGCCTATAGAAGTCGTAAAGGAGCTTAATAATTTTCCAATATCTTGCGTTCTGGGATTATATATTAAGGGAGATTGTGTGTGGATTGTGATTGTGAAGGAATCTGTATAGTGATCATTAAATTTTATATTTCAAAAGCAGTACATTTACATTAGAGTGTCTGGTTAACACACACTTCGAGAAGAACATTAAAAGAGAGAAAGATAAAGAAATTTTATTTTCGCTTGGCTTGATAGTAAAGTGGTTTGTAGCTGACAGTTGAGTAAAGCATCTAAGTTCGATTTTTCCCCAGAAGCGTTTTGTGTGTGATAGACATAAGTATTTGTTCTATGTGTGAATATCAAGTATACAAGTATGTGATGATGTGCATACATGATTATATATGTACCGGCTTAACTCAGGTACACGTCCGAGAGCAGTCGGGCCATCCCGAAAAACGCACGTGAGTTAAGCCGGTACAAGTATATTAGTCTATACAAGTATGTATTGAAAATTTTTCTTTATAGTTTATCTGAGTTGCCCAAAGATATTATTAACGTTATTATACTTATTATTAAGTTTCTAAACTGGGACATATACTAACATAGGTAGTGGACACAAACATAACTGTAGGAATAAATAATTCATATACATTTGTGAGATTCCTATGTCCTAACATCCTTTTATCTGAGATAATAATAAGAAATCAGTAATTATTGAAGTTATTTTAAAATATGTACAACACAATTATGACAAAATTTTTGGGACTTCATCATATTTAAAAAGTCTAATTCACGTCGATGCTAAAAGAAAATTAATACTGCCAGGGACAGAAAAGTTACAGTTAAAAGATAATTTAAATCACTTGAAGCGTGAATTTCTTTGGCATAGACAAACGATGGTAGCCGGGGATACTCATTAATTTGAAAACCCAAAAACGGTGGATAATGAAGCGAAGGTCATAGACTGATACATCATGAAGCTTAAAATTACAGATCTATACGATCTATAATGATGCAAATACCGTAGATACTGAAACTTTGTGATAACGAAAGTAATCAAAGTAATAAAGATTTACTATTGAAGGTTTAAGAGGAGTAACGGTTCAGTATCTATTTTTGCCGATTCATTCAACTTGGAATTGTTCAAGACAAGGGTAAATAGGCGCTTTGTAGGCAAGCGAGCAACATCTGTGGTTGTCTAGCTACCATCAGGTGAGATTGTAGTCAAAGGCGGTCTTGACGATTTAAAAGAAAAGAAACGTAATCGTCGAAAACGGACCGTAATTCATAGACTGTTAGAAAGTTATTCATATTTTTTTCTTCTTCAAAGGCCTATTCGTTATTCAAAGACTATAAATCTTTAAGTAGGTATACCTTTATTTGTCTTTTGTGGAAGGTATTGACTAAACACTTAACTGACGTATCTTACATTGAGGGTATAAACTTGATGAATGTTTGAATTTAATGAATCAATGAATGTTTAAAATGTTAGCAATAGCACTTCTTCTCTATATGAAGTTTATCGTAATCATCATCAGCCTGTCAGTCTATATCTATGTCTACGTGTGATTATAGGCCTGCTTGTGGGAGGGTATGGTGATAATTTAAATTTTCATATCGCAGCGATACTGTGATTATAGCTAGATTCTGTAGAAAACCTACGCATTTGAATGGGCACACCTGTATAAATATTATCTCTGGGGACTAAGTTGAAAGGGGTCGCAGATATCTCAGTGAACAGAATTTAAAATAAGAAAAGCATCCTGAGGGCGAATTTTCATAGTATTATATTATACCTTCGATACATTCTGGACAACATTTTGTTATTTGGAGAAAATTATCACAATTTAATTTTTTTAAGTCTCCTAAGGAAATAAAACTACAGAGTAATAAAATACTCCTCGGACCCGCTCCTGAATTATTCAATAAGTCAATCGAATGCTTAAGTAAACTTATTGGAGTACAACAGAAGGCTTTCAACTACTACTAGATTTTCAAAATATTTTATGAAAGCTTCACGTGAGACTAAAGCAAACTTGACACATCTCTCGCTTAGCGAACTTTCCCTTAATAATAATTACATGAATAAGTAATGCCTTTCCAATCTACAGGCGAATTTTCTATCTTATTATGATTGAAGGATTCAATTTTATATCAACATTGTCAATAGGCTCACTACATACTCCATTGTGGGACTTACAAGTAATTACTAGTGTAACGTGGGAATGTTCAACACTTCTCTGCCTACTCCGTCGAGAATTCCAGGATGTTACGTTAACATTATAATTTACTTATAGGATATTCAGAGAAAGTAAGACATAAATGTTAAAAAAGTAGTTACGTTATATTTCTAAGGATAGAGACATTTGGCATTCAGTGCTCTCTGCCTACCTCGTAAGGTATAGTGCATAATGATGTAAAAGAAATAATAATAACAATTTGTATTGCGCAATGCATCATGTCTGCCGAAAATAAATTAATTTTGAAACATTCGGCACATTCCAGTTCTATGTTCCTTTAAATTTTCCACGACTCTAACCAACATACATATGTATGTACGACTACAGTTACGAGTCCATTAACAATTAACATTACACTCTTTTATGATCGAACAATATTTCAGAACAATACCTGATATAAAAATAATGTACAATTTATAATCACTCTGTGACATGCGTTATTGAGACATATCCTGTACTGGCAATACAATCAGAAATTTATCGCTATGCGCCTGTGTCGCTGATGGTAATGTGCCACCATTGTTCATGTCTAGGTCACCTTCGCGTTGGTACATCACGTACATGAGCTGCGACAACTGTAAGCCATACGAAATACATCTTAAGTGAATGCAGCAATGTTTTCTGTATAATATGGACATTTTGAAGCTTTCTTCGCTATTTATAAAGCAGGCCAGCTAGAATTGAAGTTCTAGAGCTAAGCTAGTGTTATGCAGGTGATAAAGATCTATACGCAACTTCAAATAAGATTTTGAAAATGTTATCTGCCTCAGATACTTCAAAACCCTGGAGGACTTATGTAAATTGGCTCATTTAGCGAATTGTCAGTCTATCACAGAAACTCAATCATTTGGTATTCGGTGAATATTCGGTGAATCAATTCAAAAATATACAGCCTCGAAAGTAATAACGAAGAATATCGCATATAATGCTAATTTGAATATATAACATTTAAGCAACTTGAAAACATTACATATTAAATTACTGCTTTGAAATTCTAGCAAGAATGTGGAGAAGAAATATGGGAAGCAATACTTCGAGAAGCCGGCGCAAAAAATACTGTGTTTGGAGCTACCCAGGTATTAATTTTGTTCTGATAAAATTAACTTCTCGTATAATTAATTAAAACAATCGCAACTAGCAGGTAAAACTACATTAATTATAAAGATGAAGATCTGTACTTTATTACAGCAATATCCAGATGCGCTTATGCTCCGACTGGCCTCAGCTCTGGCTAGATTCGTTACTAAAGACTCAAACAGTCCAACCACATCCACTCCAGGGAGTCCAGCACCAAGGAAACTGTCCCTCAAATCCAAGCCAGCGTGGCGAAGTGCAACTGTACACGCCGATACTAGAACTCAAAGTTCCAGATGTTCAATCTCGGCAACCAACGCTCTAACAGCCGTTACCAAAAAAGAAATCGAAGCCTATAATTCTTCTGAAGAAATTCGATCCCCACTAAACAGCACCATGTCAGTAGACAAAATTAAAGAGAGTGAAAAATTAAACACTAGCGCATGCCCAATGTCTTGTATGATTGTCGCTGTAAGGGATAGAAGAAGCCTTGGAATTAATTTGGAGCATATGAGAAACAAAGAGATACCTGAATCAGATCCAACTACGACAAAAGATGATAGTCCTAAGGCAAGTACTGCGAAAGATTCCGAGACCATTTCTCCAACATCAGACAAGAGAAACTTAGCAAAAATGGCAAAGAGAAAAACGAGCTGCGCTGTCGCAGTTGATGTTTACAGGCGACGAGGCTCTGGACCACGGCCAAGGTTGAACAGCCTCAATCTTATTCAGGCAGAAAAGTTGAACTCATTGAAGGAGAAATTTGGAACTCCAGAGAAAGTGATGCACTTCTTTGGCCGATGTTTCGTGAAATTCTTCACTAATTATGGGTAAGTTTTTCATATTTCTTTGCTATTCTTTGTACCCTTCTACCATATCTTCTACAATTACATTATTTTTCTCACGATTGGTAAATCGTATTTCTTTTTGTCATAGCTATGATACAATGATCAGAGCGACCGGTCGTTACTTCTGCACGTTCCTACAATCCGTGGACAGTATACATCAGAGGATGCGGTTCACGTTTCCCCGCATGAGGTCTCCGAGCATGCAGCTGACACGAGCTCACAGGCACGGCGCTGAATTAGTCTACAGCAGCACCAGGACTGGTTTTACACATTACTTAATGGGTAGGTACTATATTTTCTTCTATATTTTGATGTATTTCAAAATAACGAAGTCTTCCACATAACCTTAATATACGTTACCACAAAGTGATAGTATCTACTTACTTAGCTTAAATGTAAGATATTTAGTTTTAATAGTCTAAAAATATGTACGATTATTTCTAAAATATTCAAACAATTAGAAAATTTGGGTGACAACATGGTATCATCATCATCATCAGCCTACTTCCGTCCACTGCTGCACATAGGCCTTTCCAATAGACAATACACAGTATTTAGGTATGTACAAAATAATTGTTTATCTAACACTCACATATTGTAAGTATTACGTCTTGCAACCAATCGATCAATGGGGGCAGGCGTACAAGCAGTCGACCAAGAATTACAGACAATGTAACTTTATGTTTATACCTCATCATATATTTAGTTTTCAAGAAAACTAACCGGCATACTACGGAGGAGATGAAGATACATCAGTACAATATTTTAAAAATATCTTCTAACAAAGACTATGCCTTATTCAGGTCAGCTTTATGAAATAGCGGAGGACATATTTGCCCTAAAGCTAAAGGTGTTCGTCATGAAGGAGAGCATGGAGGGGAATTATTACGTCGCGGTGTTGAGACTCGAGTTTGATAATAGCGACTATGTAAGTATTAAATTATTAATACTTGGAGTGAAATGTGCGCACCTATTTTTAAAATAATTTCGCGCTCTAAGGAATGTAAGATTTTGGTATAGTTGAAGTTTAAACGTATATAATACGTATCTTAAATATATTAAGTCGATTTAAATGACACATTCATTATTTACGGTCCCCCTGTTAATGTCAGGCATATAACAGAGCATCGTTATTCAAGTAGCACAGAAGAACGATTTATAGAGGACTCTATGACATAAAAACCTCAATAACGTTCAAAAAGAAAAAATATTTTGATCTAATTTTGATTGCTACTGGACCACCTGAACTATTTTATTGGAAAACGTATTATGTTATCATTAGCATACCCGTAATAATTGCAGTTAAATAAAATTAATAATGCAATGACATGTATAGTGTTATAAAATGGCTGCAGTAGACTTGCCATCTGACTTGAACGTTTTAATATTATAATAAATAACAAATTCAACCCACACCTCATTTATTCAGGCCGCGAGACTGTACACGATACTATTTACAAAATCATTACAATATTCCGGTCACACGTCACAGGTAGCTAAGTTTCATGGATTAAACAGTTTACTTCCAAAAAAACTTTAGGTATAAGTACTTTGTTATACCTTGTTTATACGGTAAAAGGTAGCGCTAAACTTACCTTTCCAAGGTAAATTGGGTCACAAGGTGTCCACGAAAACAGTTATTACCTAAAGTTCCTCCTTCACTGCCGAATTATAATAAATTCAATAAACGGTGAATGTAATGGACTTGTAAATAACAAGAAAAGCGGGAAAGGCGGGTGTTTCGGAGTGCTTCACGCAAATTACAGCATTAAGGCGTTGGATAACAAGAAAGGATCTCAAATATATAAATATTACTAATTATTATAATTATGAAAATATGTCTGTTTACTATGTTTTTAACTGGTAACCTCCTATCAATTTTGTTAACATTTGGTAGTTGAAATGTTATCTAGCAATCCACACTCGGCCAGCACGGCAAAACATGGCCCTAACCTTACTCATTCCGAGAAAAGACCCATGTCTAATAGTGAAACGATAATAAAGTTCATGATGATGACGATGATGATGTTTTATAGAGATAGCGTGAATGTTCTTTTTATTAACCATAAATGCAATAAAAGCTTGTACTCTTATAGCTAATGTTAAATCATATTTCAGGTCAATTCTCTGATGCTGAAGAAATCTCTGCCGTGCCAATTGCCAGCAGTACCAGCGTCACTCTTACTCCAACTGTTCCCGTTCGGAGTTATGCTTGACAGGAAAATGAAAATAATTATGGCCGGTGACAAGGTTCACTATCAACATTCTCATATATTTTAAAAGTCAATTTTAATAAACTTAAATAACTCTAATTCTATATCTGATAGAATCTACAAAACTGAATTTTATGCCTTTCTAATTTTGTTGTATCATCGTGGCACGTGGCAGATATCTGTACCTGTGATAGGTAGGTATATCATAAATACTTAGTATGATCAGACGTATCTGATTGTGAAGTCAGAAGATAAATAACCCTTTAGAGTTTCTAATAAATTAATTATTTAAGTTAACGGTCTTTTGTTTTTTTTACGTGTCCAACGCTCTCGTATAACTGTTTACTTCTATTGATATTGATACATTCATTTTAAGTTTTTTTTTGGCAAAAGATCTCTAGAGTAGAGATTACGAATCGATAAGCGTATTGTGGGACGCTTTCCAGCCTTCTGCGCTAATGTTTTAACAGGGTTGTTGCTAATGGCTGGATGGTAATAGGTCGTAAGGGATGCACCTTAAGAGAAGCCAGTTTCCAGCAGTAGAATAATAGAAGTGTATGTGATGGTAATAACGATGATAAAATCTGTTTTAATTATTTTTCAGTTAGTAGAATCTTGGGGTGGACCATGCAACCGCCTGGAGAAGTCTCCGATCAGTGAAATACTTCGATTGAGAAAACCGAAGGTATCCTTCACATGGGATAAGGTATGTCATCACCAAAATTTCCACCACTAAAATGCCGCGTGTACTTTTTCCTTCTTTGGGGCCCTTGGCCGACAATGGTCCACAACCCTTACATTCTAAAAGTTCATATCCAATAATGGAACGACAACGGATAGGTTGACAATGATGGTGATTCGGAGCAGTAGTTATGTATATTTTTATAATTCCTTCACCTTCTTCTGTTTACAAAATTATTTTTTTCACTACACCATTTCACTCAGTGATGCATTTATTTTTTGGTTATTGCATTGCAGGTGGTTTGCATGCAAACGATGATGTTTGAGTTGGAACTGATGCGCTGGCGAACTCGTTGCATAACTGACTCCAGGCGGGGCTCGCAAGGTGCTCGCGCGATACTTCTCAAAGGTCCCATATACTTGCTGGAAGAAATTGACGCTTTAATTTTTCTTTGCAGTCCTATGTAAGTAAAACTTCAATGTTGTATTGTGTGTAAAAATTATAATTACCATAGAATATTGAAGACAAAAAGACGTCTAAAGTGCATGCTTTTGTATATCTGTAATATATACATTATTAATAATGAGGAAATAGTAGTTTACTAACAAGTTAAGTAAGTTTAAGTACTGTATTCCATTACTGAAGACAGCGGGAAACTGCGGGATTCGGAAGGCCCAGGACCGGAAGGATTGGCGCCAATTAGAGGAGGCCTATGTCCAGCAGTGGACATCTAAAGGCTGATGATGATGTTTGCATTATAGTATCTCCTAATTGAAGTAATTGTCACTAATAACAATATTTTTACAATCCTACTAGAAGTTTATCGTAAATGTATATAGAGAGTACCGCTTGTGACTGTTGCCTCCTCATTTGGTACTCTCTTCGCAAGTAAGTAATCTGGATTCTGGACTGAAATATGTAACGGTAGATAATAACAGCTCGTTTTAAATCTTCCAGTTTCAACGATTTGGAAGAGTTAAGGCAAGCCGAGTTGTTCTTAGCGGATATGAACGGTCACGGTCTATCTCGAGAGATGCTACTCCACGGTTGGCAGCATCTGTCGCGTTTAGAACTTCTGTTTGAGAAGGCTGAAAGCAGAAGCATGAACTTGGAGAAGTCTCACATGCTTCTAGATCAGTGGAAGCGGCGGAGCGACCAGCTTCTTTATTCAATGATACCTAAAACTATTGCTGATCAGCTGAGGGCTGGCAAGTCTGTAACGATATGCAAGGTAATAAAATAATGTATATAATTAGCTTATCCCATGGAATTACGGAGAGGAAATTGTGTCAGTAGTCCCATCTTCAAACAACATCATGGGACCAGTGGAACGGACAGATTAATTAAAATAAAGGTTTGAAAGTCTCACTTAAAAGCCTTAAATATAAAATGTTCACTGATCCAGATGATTTTATATAAACAGATTTTAATCCAGCTGTTGCAAACTTGCAGACCTTTGACGTGACGATAATGTTCTGCGGGCTGCAACTGACGGAGACGGGCACCCGAGCTGATGTTATGCAAACGGTGTCGTACATGAATGACATTTACTCCAGAATTGACCGGCTTCTAGACACCCACAAGGTTTATAAGGTCAGCCATATAAACAAACATATTTTTATAATGCTTCAATATTTCAGTATTTTTACGCCTTACAGACCTCAAGATATCCAAAGATCAAGCATAAAAATGTGTTAGAAAATATGCTGCAATTATTTTCAAATAACCTTGACTTATACGTCAGAAAAAAGGAACATTTGGATTTATGCTTGGACTAAATCTTATTACACAGTAATTAAAAAAGAATGAATACCCCTATGTGAAAACAACATACCTATAAGCTATTATAGTTACATTATCGTATACCTATTTTAAAACATTCATTTCAGGTGGAAACAGTGGGTACGGTGTACATGGTGGTGTCGGGAGCGCCAGAGAGGCGCCGCGCGCACGCGGCTGCCACAGCGAGTGCTGCGCTTGCAGTCTCCCGAGCCTTGCCAATGCTGACTATTGGTATTCTATCAGAGCAAAAATTTTCGATGGCACTTGATATTCTACAGTCCGCATCTCTCTTTTCCTCTTGCTCTTCGCGTTTATTGATAGTACCTACTTATTGCGATAATATTTGATCTGTGATTGGCAGTGAAATTTTGTGCAGATATGCCAACTGCAAGTTAATGGATTTCATACGCCTAGAAGTTTTTTAAATTGTAAGATGTGAAGGGTTCCTCGCGTTGTTTTCCTTCACCACTAGGCTACCATCGCGCATAACTTACGATCTTCCTTCTAAGCCATTACCAACGTCAAGCTACTAACGCTTATGTTAATTCGTTGTGGTTTCAGGCGTACATTCAGGCAAAGTGGTTCCCTGTGTGCTGGGCATTCGTCAGCCGAGGTACTGCCTCGTTGGCGACACGGTGAACACAGCTAGCAGAATGCAGACCACGAGTGAAGTAAGCATTAATAATTAGAACACTGACAATAACAATGCAAAATCGGTACGCAAAAAATAGCAATATTTGTTGCTGCGCATTTGCAAGCAATTTTAGTTTTGTTTCGGTTATTTTTTATTCGTTTCAAGTGCACACGAGGGAAGGTTTCTGGTTTTTGATTTAATTGGAAATAGTTATCTGTTTGATACATTAGTCAAATTACATTTTTTTGCCATTAATAAAATTTATGTACTACTTAATTATGATTATTTCAGCCGGGCAGAATTCAAATATCGGCTGAAACGAAAGATGAGCTACCGGCGGGGAGGTTCAGACTTCGGCGCAGAGGACTCATTAAAGTGAAGGTGATTTAAATTAACTGTCGCATCTACAAAAGCAACAAAACTACATACGTAGTACCCAGTACCTATATCTTGTAACATTAAAACTATTTTGCCCAGTATTTCTCGTAATATTTCAACATTAAAGAGATTTAGGTACTAACTTCACTCGATAATGATATCCAATGATTTTGTATTAAAATTCAAGGTAATATGTACCTCCTACCTATATCTCATCGACGTGCACCTTACCAATAAGATGTCTTGCGCTCTTCCAGGGAAAAGGTATTATGGAGACTTTCTGGTTGGAGGGAGAGATCGAAGATCAAGAGGAAGAACAAAACGAAGCCCTGCAACTGTTCTCTGCTATATGTGGAAATGATTAACCTTAAAATAATTCGACAGCTGATTACCGATTTACATAACGTCGATATTTCGTGTATAAAACATTCTAAAAATAAAATTGAAAGAAATTTAATCTAAAAGGATTTAAAAACTTGATAGGTATTACATGCTCCAGGCTACGCGAATATTGCACGAGAAACCAGTGCTAAGCAGTAGGGCATATACTATGTAGCATTCCACGGAGCTAAATATTGCATGAGTGAAAAACACAAGAAAAAAATAATGAACATCTATCTGACCCAAATGTAATTGATTTTGTCATAGCATAAGCGAAGATTGACCTGTTACGTAGAAAACCGATAAAAAAAACTAAGAAAGATGCAAAGACAAAGGTACAATATTCCTTAATATCACGTATGTATATGCCTTGTGAAGGTTAAATGGAATAGGAAGCACGCTTCTGGAAAAACGCGCACGTCGTATATCACATGTCACTCGTTTTGTTAATTTATAGTTCAAATATTATCATAGCATAATGAGTGTCGCTAATACCTCTGAACAATTAATCTGTCACTTTCACAACAAACTATTTAGTCTACCTGGACTATTTGGTCTGACATGTGACATAGGCCTTCCCTAATCGGTGCATATGGTGACCGATGCTCTGACATAAGCAATATGAAAGTAAACAATGAATATGTTACTTTGTTTTGCGTATTTACACACATATTATTTGTAGGTTTGAGCATTTATTTTTTATATAATTTATTTCTATGCCAAATATCATCCTTCTTCGTACTCGATATATTTTTTAAAAGTACGAAGATTTTTTTTTAATATGTAGGTACCTACTAGAAATTTCTGGTGTCGTTGTGAAATTGAAGAGGTCGTAGGTAGGACATGCAGCGGGTAATGATACATCTTATTATACTTCATAATAGTTTAATATCAACAGGCGAATTAAATTCGTTTCTTTGTTTCTTATTTTCCTTGCCTTCAATGTTACAATAGAAATATATACACAAACTTTTTATAACATTACCAACATAATATTAAAGTGCACGATACAATTAACAATTATAATAAAGTATTTTAAAATTTTACACATAATAGAAAAATTAAAACGAATATAATAAAATATCTGTAAATTATCTTAATAAAAACATTGTAGCTTTCATAATAATATACTAAATATTACATAGAAATAAGGTTGTTAACAAAACAAATATAGGCGAAACGAAAAATAGTAAAAACAATGATGTGCCTACCTCTTCAGTAGGCACTTGTTGACGTTATTACATATTTTTTTAACATTGGAAATACATAGTTTTGTTCATATTTCGCATATTTTTAAGTTAGCGTCACATTTCCCCGATGGGCTTAGATATAATACACTAGCAACCTTGCAAATTACATGAACCGAAAAAACATAGAAAATGTTTACAATAATATGATATATATTATATATTTAACGACTTAATATTTTCACATCTTTCTTCAACGTTCTTTTGTTTATAACCGTAACAAATTATGTGTCCATCAAACAAACTATATTTTCTCAGTTTCGAAAAAAAAGTATAAAATATGCATTTGTATTTTGTGTAGCTGC
>DWME01006388.1:0-13705 GCA_018244795.1 Parelbella ahira ahira | reverse complement strand
CATAACCCGTAACAGACAAACACAAAAAGTTATAATCCCCCCTTAATATTTCGCTCGACTTAGCAATAGTAATTAATAACAACTTACACTGCTGTTAAAGAGTGACGTTACAATGAGTGTTAAATACAACACATGGAACTTAAATAATTAATCAATATGTTGGTTAATTTACATAAATTCTAGGAACTACCAAATAATACGTTATTGACATATGACCGGCAGCACAGGAGCATTTTTATTAATTTTTGTAGCGGTCAAATGATTTTTTTGTAACCGCTTTTTTAAAAACGCTGATTTTATTTACATTATCAGTCGCTTATGTCATTAAAGAATTTACAAAGATCACAAAAATGATTCATTGAGTCTAGTAATATGTACATATTATTTGATTACGATTACTAAACATGTTATAATTTATCATTTATTCTCAACTTAGTAACAACCGGCCTGCAAAGATATTTGTCACTTGGTGGGTTTAGTCTATCTACCCCATAATTATTATCAACGCAGTGTCTCACATCTTCATTAAATGAAATTCATTGTAACATCAAACGTTAAATCAGAACATAATAATTCCCGAGCGCCGGCTCCGTGACACGCTTTGTAAAGCAAAAACGCGGCCATTTTGTGACGCCATCTTATAATTGCGCTTGCAATAAATTGCACTTAAACGTGAACTGGCCACACATGACTGTGTGGGCGAGTGAATTATTATAATCTTCTTTTGGTATACTTACAAATTTATTTGATTCGTTCATATGATCTCGTTTCATATTGTCTGAACAATAATTTTAATTGTTAATAAAATTAAGATTCGCTTAATGTACTTATATGCGAGTACATACATATGATGATACTAAGTTGTCGTTTCACATAGGAAGAGTATTTTTTTCTTTCTATTACAATGAGGTAATATTTTACTTGAATCACGTTATACTTTTCAGCGTTTTTATTAAGTTGAACTACTTACTGTGCACAGTATGAACGTAGACAGGAGAACTATTAACAACAAATAGAAAATTTTAACGCCTGTACCACATAATTGTCCGCAGTCTGTTAACCACGTGTATCGTTATATTATAACAAGATTTGACACAATATTTTAAAAGATGAAAGATAAACAAACAAAAATGCATTTATTGTACGCCTGCGTTACATCGAGACAAGCATAATATGTTTATGTCATACATAAATCACATAAGAGTTAATGTAACCAGAGTTGCTATGGACTTTGCTATTTTGCACCAGCTCACACGTCCAACAGTGGAATGAGAAATGGGTCCATCAGCTCACACAACCTTTCGTAATGTTGCCGGCTAGGTGTAACATTTGGATATTGTAAATATTAGCGAGACTTCTCAAGGATACTTGACTAGTGTTGTGCTTCAAACATTTATCTTCCTTCGACGGTTAGATGCTTCCGAAAGATATTTGTAAGAATTTTCAATAAAAACTGAAGTAAAAAGTCACTGATAATATTAGCCGTATAGTATGATCACGAGTATCAACAGGTACCGCAGGAGTTTCGTGATTTGGTTATAATTAGTCTGATAAAATATGATCGCAATGAATGAAAAGAAAAAATATCCTATATCTAATTAAAATATTGTTATTTAAAGTGAACAATTATTTCTTGGTTTGGAACGTTAACACCGACAAGTCAAAATTTGATTGTGCAGATTAATGAATCTCATAATTAGCACAGTTAAATTATTACAGATAATAATAAAATATATTATAGATAGAGATATAATTCAACTTAACAATTTTCTATATTTATTGTCCGCTGCTATCGTTAAAATTATTATAAGCTTACAAATACGTAGATAATCAGCAAAATACCGATATACAAGGGGCTCGCAACAGAAACACAATTATGCTTTGTTGCTGTGATTATGACTCATGTCCGTCGCTGCGTTTTCTTAACAAGGATTTGCATTCATGTGTATTGCATTAAACAAGTTCTGAGAATATTCTTGAAACAGTACGTTTGTGTGACCAACTTATTACTTTCCGAAAAGATTTCGCTTACAATAATGGGTATTCAAATAGGCAAGTAAAATATAATAGTAGGATAAACAGATATTCTACAGAAGTTGCTTTGTAATTTACGTCTTAGTTATGTAGACCAATATGGTTAGTATTATACAGAAGTTGCCTTGTAACAAATGTCTTAGTCATAAAACGATGAAAATAGCGAAGAAAATACTGGTATTCGCAGAGAATAATCATGGTTATGAAACACAAAGTTATGTAGAATCAAAACAGGGTACAAGGCCAGCGATGAAAACATTCATCACAAAATGTACAATTTAAATTTTTAGCAACATTAATTATTATAAATTCTCTATATTTGAAAATGTATTCTTTAATTAAACTAATTTTCATTGCATCTAATAGTTGTTAAAAATGCAATAATAAACATTTAAAATTCATATTATGCATCAATACGTCGAAAACGATGGAGACGACGGGCAAGACGAAAGAAAAACACATCGACGACGAATACAAATTGCTTTACTTTTAGTGACAATACAATTTGCTTGTTTTCTAAATGTAGACTGTGTAGCGTCCACTTATGTTTCAACTTTGCCTAACTGTTAAATTAATGCACTTTATTTTAAAGTACAAATATGTACAAAGTTATTTTGATTCCGTGAATAAAAAAGTTGTATAAACTATTATATCAATATATTAAGAAAACATTGCAGATGACCTAGATGAATACATAATGACCTATTTTTCATTTCGACTAAAGTAGTTCTGTTAGAAATATCACTTTTATTTGACTCATTTTCATTCGATTTAAGTATCTAAACATTTTTAAAGCTCTTAATTCTACTGAAAAAATAAATCTAGGGAACTCTACAAACGCTAAAGGACGTCGCTTTTCAAATAATTTTCAACGAGCAATATCTATCTCTACTTATCCGTAAAAATCCAGAATCCAAAATTATACTCTTAATAATATTATTTTAATGAATACGTACCTACATTTCCATTTCACTTATTTGTTGTGACTTCTTTTGTGGCACATTCCATTTGGGTAGCCGACAGAGTCGCGAGTGTAATATCTTTTTTTAGCATTACAGCATGTTTACATGTAATTTATGCTTAAAACAATATTTAACGTGCGTCTCCTTTTAGATCCCAAACGAATTTACATAAGTATTTGTATAGACTCCAAGAGTATTTGAGTTTTTTTAGGGTGTTTTCGAACCTGAGAGCACAATACGGCGATAATCTAGAATATATGATGTTACGAACGAGACAGACATATCGTTCACTGGTCAATAGTTAATCAGAAATTATGGACAATATCTGAAAAAAATTTGACAAGACTTTACGTTCGTTAGTAACACAGAAGATCATTACGCCCTCTAAAACAGAAATGCTCGAGAAATCTTGTCTGTTTCAATGGCCGAATTTCCCGAGGTGATTGCTTAATCTGACTCACTGTTTGGGACACGCCGAGGCTACGAAGCTACAAGTCCTTCTGAACGCCGATCCGCCTCCTCTCATTTCACGCCCATTAGTTAAACTTGTTACCTACGCGTGTATCTCCATTAAAATGCAAATTGAACGCCTCTGAAAATGTTTGTGTAATATTTTTTTTTCATTTATTACGCTTCGCTGTTCGGTAGTTTGTTCCGCGCGACATGCTTTAAGGCGACCTAACTTATTTGCTACGCTCGGAGCCTATTTCGCTAAATTGTACCTATCTTTTCTTATATATAACTGTATCAAAAATAATATTACCCTAAGTAGTACCGATATTCAAAGGAGAGTTATGTCCACAAGTAGCCATCTAGGAGATGGAACTTAAATGAAAGTGTGATCATTTTTGATAACTGGTTAATATTCGTTTTAAAAAGTAATAAACAATTAACCATCGTGTAACAATGTATAAATGTCATCGAAAAATATATAATTACAAACACAAGCCTTATTAATCAAATAGAGTCTTTTGAATGAATCGATTGAAAATGTTTCATTGATTCCTCAAGATAATAATAATAACGTTGCTTTGCGACACTTCCAAACACGACTAGATAGCTATGTATTCGTAAGCCTAAATACGCTCATTAAATATCTTTTTGTACACCTAGACACAGAACAAATACTTGTGATCATCACACAAACATTTGTCCTGGGTGAGAATCAAACCCACGACCTTCGCCTTGGCAGTTAGCTTCACTAAACATTGAATAAACAGACCAGTATTTTAATTCAATCGGATCAGGTTACACATCAAAATTCGGAGTTATAATGACATTATTCATTAATTTAAATGGCTGTATCGAAAAAAAATCACCAGAAAAAAATATCATCGTAAAAGTGAAAATTAATGGCAACTGAAAAATTCTCATAAGACGCTTTCTAAGCGATGCGATGATTCGATTGCAAAGTAGGTCAATCCAGACCTATACTTTAAAAGTCGCGGAGGCTGGTTGAAAAGCGATTTTATCCCGACTTAAACGATATACGTTACTTACAACTTTTTAAAAATAGCAATGAAGTTGAAACTGCAGTTTCTGTTGAAACCGGAAGTTCTACTGGAAATGTAAGCGCTGGCACCGGAAGTAATTGACGCTAGAATAGGTCACTCTCAGGTTCAATGAGTTTTCTGTTTTTTTTACTTTCCACTTATGTACATCTGTATATTCGCCGCCCTTTACCTGTCGAAAACAGAACGCGTGCAGGTTTGCTGAACAGCAACAATTCTGCAGTTAATTCTATTGCATAGCATTCACAAGCTAATGCTCTTAAGAATTTTGGAGCCTCTAATATTAAGAATATACATACACGATAGTAAATAATATAAGAGACCTAAGTTTTTTCTATTTGAACTGCAAGCGTAACATCAGAGGGCGGATGTCCTCAAGTGTGACTTATTAACAATTTATGTAATTACATTTGTTTAATCTGATTGATGTCAAGTTATTCGAATTAAGCAAGAAATAAGAAACGATACATATATATCTTAAGGCTAGGCTAAGTTTTTTGTAAATAATAAATAAATAAGTAAATAAATAAATCTTTTACCGTATATCTTTTAAAATAAATCGTTATTGCGTTGGAAACGTGTAAGGTGTAATATTTTATCCGGGAATAATAGAATTTTAACGAGTGTGATCCGAGATCGCTACACAATTCGGATTTGCGTCGAAACGTGCAACGTCCCAAGATTTAATCTCCTATCTGATCACCTTTTCAATATTTCCATTTAAATGCAATTTTGCTTACATACGGATACTCGTGTCACTACAGAAGAGGGCGAGCTAGAAGCGAAACGGAAAAAGCAATGAACGCGAGATGTGAATAAAGCTAGTATTGGAAGAATTATATTTTGTTCCTAAAAAATAAGTTACTTATAAGTTACAAAGTGTATTTTTAAGTGTATAAATTTTAACTGATAAAATCTAAGCAGAGGGAGATAAAATCTAAGGATTGCTGTATTACCCCGAAATATGGTAGACGTAGACCATTAAAGTATTTCAATGTTCTCTTCAGGATTAGTATGTAAAACAGACATCTCGGTAGATCTTTACGAAGTTAGCTCAAAATAAAATTATTCTTATTTATAGGTTGTAATTATCAATCTAACAGTGATACTCTAGTGATTTACAATTCCGCATACGCATACGTATGTATACATAAACGCATTTCCGCGCGAACGTCTTTACGAAAATGTATTAAAGATTAAATATTTCCTGTAATGATCAAGGAAACTATCGCGTAGACTTGTATAATCTGCCAACTCGTCTTAGAGTAGCGTAAATGTCTGTGTTCTTAACCCTTCTGATTCTGTGAGGAGACCCCTGTCTTGCAATGGAACGATGAAAGGGTTAATAGCCAATATTTTTAGCTGAAGTCTGGCATGTTCGCATTACTTTAACATTCTAATATTTAAGTGATAGTATTATTTTACAGACACTAAATTGTTTCGTTAGATAAATCATTAACAGAAATGGTACAAACGTAAATGTGTACATCGCTAACGTTTACTCGTTCGTAGTAGAATAATAAGCTTAGCGATTCCCGACACTGCATATGGGTAACTTAATCCTCTACAACTGGTTACCAGATGATAACATCTCTACGTCACAGGCGGTAAGATATAAAATTGAATGGTGTTGGTGACAATGACGCCTACGCATCCTAGAATATTTCTTCCATTTTTAAACATACATAAATCTGTTTACTTTGTCACAATCCAACAAGCAGTGAATATATATTTATGTTGATTTTAAAAATTCATATTTGGAATGTAAATATCTTCGATTTTCCGTTTGTGGCACATCATTATAAAAAGTGCATATGATACTATTTATAAACAAAAAAAAAACTTCAAACTGATGAATAAGATGGCCGAAGCTATAAAAATAATTTTAAATCGCTCTCTAAATTGATACCCGATATTTTACATTTATTCTTTACTTATCACGTCTAGATGGCAAATAATATTGTACTAATAGCTCGCTGGGTTCGATGTTTTTAAATTATGTAACTGTTCAATGACTTGAACAAAGTATTAAATGGTAAAAAGATTTACAGGTACACAGGTATAATATCGTTAGTAAAACAGCTGATTTGATTTTTTTGAGATATTATGGCATATTAAGACAAATGGTCACTGTCCTTATCATCATTATAATTAACAATGGATACCTTGAAAAATTTACCGATTGCACTTTATCAGGTCGGTTGTCAACATGTTCCCTTTCGCACCCAGACCGATATTATTAAAATTTCCTCAGTGTGTGGGATGGCAGGCAAAAGGATAGGATGGAGCTTCAAAATATGTCTTATGTAGTTTATGGCCCATCGCTGTTTTTACTAGAGTGCAGAATATTGTTTTCATGTTTTGCTGAATTTATGATGATACCCTCTTGACGCCCACTACTTGAGTTGTGGAGTTACAACAATACTTGTTCATTGGACGCTCGGGAGAGGATAGTCGAGCCGAAGTGAAATCATGTTACTTATATTCTATCTTACTATGTTTCATAACGTGCCATTACCTTAATATTTTGTACTAAAATTATTGTACGAAAATAGGAAACAATAAATTTAAACCCGGCTGCTAGACAAATCGCTAATAAGCCGATGAGGGAATTAATAGATGTTTAAAATAGTTTTTTAACTAAACTATAGCAGCAAAGGGCTTATTTATAAAATGTGACTTCATAATGATTTCAGTGTACCCTCTTTTCTCTATAGAAACTGACGTTTATATGCTCCATGTCACTATGTCCGCCACATCCCGATTGAGACACACAACATAATATTTATTCATCTTGGAACAAAGTCTAACGAAGACATGTCTTTGGTAAAAATCAAACTCTATATTAATATTGAAGATCTCTATAATATTCATACGATTCAAACATGAGCTTAAATAAGTTAAAAGAATGCTTATAAAATGTTTTCATTAAAAAATCTACTCTTACAATTGTTGCACACAAACGAAAGTGTTAACTCTATTTCATTGGAGAGTCAGTAACCATTGATAATTCGCCTGTTCCTGTTCCAGCACGAGATCCCCGAGATAATAATGAAGGCTATTTTGACCCTCAGATTACGCTATTTTTGCATTTAGTCCTGGTAAAAAATTCAGCTTGAACGATATGTGCTTTTTGTTGTGTTCTTATTAGTAATAGATTTCTTGGTAATTAATGGGAATGAGTATTCCTACTTGAGAGAAGACAGCAAAATTTTCTGAACCTCTCTACATAAAGAATGTAATTAGTTTATTAACATAAGCAGCTTTGACAAAACAGATGTTAATAACCCCTTTCCGTAATACAGTTACCGGACGCGCCGATCTACTCACGTTGCTTTTAATGTGTTGGGAACATAATCGAATTAAAACGTGTCTGGCGCAATGATATAGAATGTACTAGATTTATTTTTCCTATAACGCTAATGCCTTTTATATGCAGTGCCAACCATATGCCAGTATGTCAGTATTTCGTTGCGTGTTTTAATTTTATAAAAAAAGGTTTTAAAATATTAAAAATCCATGCATAATCTTTGTAGTGATCACGCGTGACACGCTGCTATAGCCGTGTCACCAACCACAGTAAAGACAGTACTGTTAGGCAATTCATATACATATACAATATACTTATGAATGTTTAGGTATTATATACCAGAGAAAAGAAATTGCAACGTAACTAAAAACGATCTGATGCAGCTTATTGTTGCGGCGTTCCCAATAAATGTATGTTTAATAACACGTACGTTTATACATATACAGGTTAACGAAAAACCTTTAACAGGATCAGTCGCGTCGCGTCAAACTCAGCTTTTTTAACCGGATTTCGTAACATCGTTACTGGACGTGGCGGTCTACTCGCATTTCTATCTCGCTGTGTCCGGGGCCTAATGCAATTGTGGGACGGTCGCCGGTTTAATTGCGAAAAGTCGGTGCATTTGCCGTCTGATCTGCGCGCAATTAGTAGTCGTGGGGATTCGTGTGATTTAAAGCTCCTTAGAACGGTCCAGTAGACCGCTGCGCTTTAATTTTTTCTTTCACATTATAAATACATCCAAATAAATTGATATAAGTAAAGAAATATGTGATGTAAACCTCGCCACAGCGGTCCAGTAGACAGCAGTACACTTTTTTTTCACGTTATATATATACGTCACGTAACACTACGCGTAATCCCCGAAGTGGCAGGCAGAAGAGTGCAGTACACTCCCACGTTTCACCAGTTATACGTTACAATTATGTAGTTAACGTTACCGTTACGTTACGTATAACTTTCAAATTTTGTATAATTGGAATATGTTAACGATTTTGTCCAGTTGCATGGAACTGTTCATTTTATTGTTTTCGTTATTGTATTGCAGCCCGAGACGTTGATGGTATCTTCTCACACCACTGTTTATACTGACTGTATCCTTTACACTATATCCTTTATTTGAGCGTTATTAGGATTTTTTCTCTAGTTTCTATTATTGTACTCGGAATTATTTTGAGCTGGAATACGTTAGTACGTATGTCGTTAGATAAACAAGAAATGAATAATTCAAGATAATCCGGAATATATATATATTATGTATTTTACAAAATTGTGAAATTTCCAGAACTTTTACCTTAACATCTTACGCGAACGTTTCGTTACCTCTTGTTGATAACTTATAGCCAGCCAATACGATCAACCCGTTGACTTTTTAAGCCATTATGTACACGTTTAGCTAATATCAATAAACAAACGAATAAACATTTACCAAGTAACCCAATAGGTTTATTATGGGCCGCTTTGGTGGCCGCATCATGGCGTTATTTCACTATCACTCGATATATTATCGACTGGCATTACTATGTAGTAATGCCAGTCGATAATATATGGAAAGAATTTTACGTCAACAAAATGCGCACCTAGCTGGTATTGTCTTCATTTTAATATTCTAAATTTAGAGATTTCAAGCTGAGTGTAAAAAAAAAATTAATGATGTTTTTTATAAAATGTGCAATTATTTAGTGACGTTATTCATTCAACATTGTTGACATAAGAAGCAATTAAGTTATTTAATTTTTTTATAACGATTTTCGTAATTTTAAAAATAGGCATAAGTTAAAATAATAGGACAGTTTTTAAAACGTTACTCGTTAAAATAATTAATGTTAAAATTAACTTATGAAAATGTATATAATGTAGTGCGGCATCCTTTTCAATATTGTATTGGTTAAGTTAACGGCTATAAGTAACTTATAAAAATGTACGATACGATGTAATACGCTCTGGGGATAGGGGTCCTTCGATTAAGTAAACAAAACCCATAGTTTCTTGTGTGGCCGCATTAAAAACCTAAATTGTGCTCAAACCAACGTCCATTTAAAACCAACGGAAATACTCAGCGACAGCTGTTAGACAAAACGTCATGAATACCAATGAAGAATTGTGAAACAATACAACCGATGTGACAAACAGTATATCATTTTTAAATCCGTTTGAATCTATGAAATGTTCAAATAAAACATGCCATACAAATGAAATAACACACAATTTTTACACTGATTTTTATTACAGAAGCACGGATTAAAACAGGAATAAAAGTAAAATTCTATTGGTAAATACCATTCGTGTACATTAAACATTTGTCGAATTAATAAGAAAAAGGTGTATAATAAAAGCCTACAAACATGTCTCCTTTTGCAATTGCTTATAGAATGGCTCCTGGTATATCCCATATATGGATATGGGAAATACCAGGAGCCATTCTAGAGCAAGAGGATGAAACAAATGCTGTATGGACAGCATTTGTTTCATCCTCTTGCTTATAAACAACACCGGTGTAACTTATGGGCTCAATTATTTGACTATCGATATCTGGACGATGAGTTCCAATCGCCACGGTCAACGAATGCCAGTCTTAAGATAACAGGCAATATCGTTGCTTAATACAAAGTTTAGTAATGAAATAAAAGTAAGATTATTTAATACTAGGTATCAGAGGTATACATTTTACTCCTTAGACCCACTAATTAACGTTTTTAATTGAGAATATAAACCACATGGTTTCGCATAGTTTTGGTAACAGATACCTATATGAACTTTTTATAATAATTCGAAGTACATAGTCACTAAAGCAACGAAAAAAAATTACATGAAAAACAAGCAAGAAGTGACTTCTAGAAGCAGCGCCAAGTGAGCTTCCCATTTCCATCTATTCAACCTTTCACGTAATAAAAATAGAGCTTTAATGATGTAGGAACTGCATTGATATAGAGACTCCATCATGTAGCGTAGGCGTTAAAACATTGTGTGCGGTATTTATATCGGTCAACCGCCAAGAAATTGCTCGCTTGACAACCAATATTCAGCTTTATTTCATTAGGATTTAAGGATCAAAGTTTCATGCATGGTTCTGTACAAGGAGCTAATAAAAATTGAACTTTAACTTGTTCACATTTACGGTGTACTATCGATTGCTCGCATTGATTAACATTATTAAAATAATGTGGGCTTCTAAGGGTATCACAGTAATTTTTCATGTGCTTGCTTTATTTATCGTGTAGCGAATAAAGCTACTGTTTCTGCTTGTATGTCGCGAAGACATAGGAGGGAGTTCCTTCTACTCAGTTTCGAGATAGTTAAGTAACATTTCTACAAATTCTGATTTTTAGATAAATATTGACGCAGATCACAACCCATTCATACTTAAAAACGACATAAATGTAAAATTAAAAAAAAGTCCATACATGATTTACTTTAACTAGAAGAGCAACTGATTGATACACCGATGATGATACACCATATACAAAGCCATGTATACAGAATAACTACTATACAGGGGAAATAGTACGGCAATTTCACTGTAAAACTTGGCATAGATTGTTTTACCCACATTTTAATGCAAAAACTTGTCGGTGTCAATCATTATTTAACTGTCATATGAAAATATATAGCCACCGGTATTAAACAATGTAAATCACATGAATGTCATGTATCTCTAATAGTTCCCGATGCACATAAGCGCACGAGACCTGTCACATGTCACACACGACTAATAGAAATGCAAATTTGATTGAAACCGTTCAGTTGAGGGACAAAGTTCCAATGAAAGATAGATTCGTATGTACTATGTACGAACATACAACCATGTCGCGCCAACAATGCCTTGCCCCTGTTCAACGTTCTATTCTTAAGGGCCATACGCACAACGCATGTATTCGAAAATTAATAATAGGTAGGTACAACCATTTTATTATAGTTACATCAAATGTTGCTTTAGGAAAATTATTCGTATAATAAGAATCATGTTGGAAATATTGAACAAGCTTGCAGCAACACTATAATATTATATCTCTAGTTGGACACAAATATTTTCGTGGTAAGGCACACTATAAACATCGATTTAGCAAACGCAATGCCTTTGTAATCACGGCTTACACGCGTCGAGTCACCAATATTTCTTCCTACGGTACCTTTTCAACGAGAGATGGCTGACAGTGATTTTACTTACTTCCTTTTGTCTTTACCAAAACGAAAGAGTCGTACTGGCTGACGAACAGTGTCACAGTTTCGGTGTGATGAGGATTATAACACACTGCGGCTTAAGGGCTGTTCCACTTCGCAGTCCTAGTTTTAGTATTTGGAGCAGTAACGGATAGTGTGTAAACAGTTTTAACCATTCGCACGTATTGTACAAATGGAATGACTTGTGCACGTGGACGCTTTCCGATCAGTCATCATGACTATTATACCGTGCGCCACTAAAGAATGAACCATTTAACAGTTATTGTCTTCTGTTATCATCTAACTGTACGGAAAAACTCATATACATCAGTAAACATTAATAAAAGACTACGAGTGTGTAATAACTATATTGCGTGTATTAGGTATATGCCCCGATCATGTTTACATGCTATACATATGATTCAGAAACAAGTAATCTCCGCTTTTTTATTTGCTCACCTGCTAAATGACGAGTTACTGCCGCGGTTAAATAGTTATTAGAAGTATATTATAGTTGTTAGCAAATGGTTCTGCACAAGTTGGCTGTTGACTGAAGTGTACATACGGGGTTGTCTCGTTCGTCGAATGATTGCAAACGCGACTGATGAGCGAGAGGTTCTGGGTTCGATGCCGGATCGGGTATTATTGAGGTTTTCTAACTTGAAATTCCTAGTAATAGCCTGGAATCTGGGTGTATGGCAACAGACCCACCTCCTATTCCATAGTGGGCCGCATGACCTAATTGGGGAAATGTGGGTATGTGCGTCATCTTTGATACTTATTCGAAGATTAAAGACGTAATGTTACATTAGCCCAAGCATATTTAACAATTTCGCAAGAAAACTACCAGTTTATACACTATCGTGTCGGCTAGTACCATTACTACAGGTAATATGGCTCAAGCCTCTTTCAAGTTCGTTCAAGCCGAGTCACATTACAAGTTCTTAGTCGAGTAGTGAAACAAGTGACAAAAAGTGTTTGATTTAACTGAGCGTCGTAAGATCTTCAAAAGTTAAACGGTTTTAGATAAAAGAAATAGAGATACTTTTGACAACGATAAAACTTCAAGTTATTGGGCTCGCAATCTATTGAATACGGATTTGTGTCAAGTACAGTCAAGAGATCTAGTTTTCAAGTTCCGTGACGAATGAATTGAATTTTATTCGAGCGTTGAAATATTTAGAGGCTTTTTTTCCGGAAGAGAAGTGGCAATCAAACAGGCCTACTCCAACATATAAATGTTGAGTGGCTAAAGTGGAAAATTCCAGCTGATTTCGTTTCTTAAACTTTGATATAATATGTTAATATTATGCATGTATATTATTTTCTTTTAATATTTAGACATAATTAAATTGACAACAACGGTTAATAAATCACGGGAAAATGTCATCGTTGTAAAAGTCTGTTTTAAAATGATATTGCATTACTCTCACTTCGAATACTTTGGATAATTGAATACATTAGATAAAAATTCCGTTGTGCTAGTAGTCTAACTCCGGAAAAAAAATGGAAACAAAAAAAGAATACAACTGTTTATAGCGAAATCTACTTTCATGTAACTTTCCAAAACATTGAATTTCAAACGAGCCAGCAACGCGAACTATGTACGTATGAATCATACCGGGTCACATACATGGTCGCTGACAGTCGGCCGCACGGTGCCAATCGGTAAACATGATTTATATGAATCAACGAGTGAGTATGTCCGCGCTCTCCTGCTGTATAACGCG
>DWME01006387.1:0-13707 GCA_018244795.1 Parelbella ahira ahira | reverse complement strand
CGGATGCAGATGTCTGAATTAATGCGAATATTCCGCATTTGCGGATGCGGATGCGAATATTCGTAACACCCCTAGTACCGAGGCCTATGTCCAGCAGTGGTCGATGACGGGCTGATAGCGCGCGTGTGTGTGATATTAAATTAATTGAATTCATTCAAAAAATATTGGTGGTTGTAATAAGCAGCGTTTGTAGAAGTAAAAGTTCAAATTTAATTTATTATTATAATTTTTGTGTACGTGCCTGCCCGCAATGGTAGTCTTGAAAATATTGAACTAATTTATAGAAAGTTAGCCAGTAATTGGACTCTTTATACTTTCAAATAAGCTCTGGTGCATATTTTATTTAGGCTCAAGTACTAGTCGTTTGTAGGGGAAAATAATTTACGATCTCGTACTTTTCGAGACTCGATATCTCAAAGGTATAAAGTGTTTACGAGAAGTTAGCAATTCAAGCGGCCGAAAGATCACATTAATGAAAAAATATGTTATATCAGACCATAAGTAAGGATTATGGATTTCATTTAAAACATTTACGTATTTTTGACGCAACACAAATACGGACGGATGAGAGTGAGAAATGGACATAACGCTGTTCTGAGTCCCTAAATTTAGTGACTTGAATTGGGATTGTTCATTCACTAAGAAATATGCAAAGTATCGTTTTAAAAAGTACTAAGTTATTCTTTGTTGGTATTACAACGATTTTTATATCTTGGCGTAGCCACCCTATGCAGTAACTATAGCTCAAGAAAGCCAAAATATATAAAGAAAGCTATTAAAGTGCTAGCCAGATTTCTCCTATTTTTATTATGTAAATACTAAATAACGCTTTTAAATCAGTGCTTCATTATAGGACATTGTAACAAATTGTTCAAAATGAACATTTATTTCAAGACATAAAAATAATACAGGTAATGTGATAAAATTGCATAGCCGCTCATTTCCTGCTCTCTCGACTTCTAATTTAATCTCAAAAGACCGATTTACAAGATATAACCATTACAATAAACGACAACGATTTGGCAAGCGTGATAATCACCCTATTCCATTGGCATACCTAAGGCGTATTATGCCGGGTTTAAGAAATAGAGGATTTTACAAAGATGTGAGCGAAAAACAGCCATAATGCTATTAAATGGAGGGAATCTATAAACTAGGCGGTTATTTTATTGCCATACGGAATGCTGCTAGTCGAAATCTTCTTTTGTGTAGACATCGTATTAAGAGTTTTATGAGGCTTTATATAGTGGTCTTCTAGGCAGTTTGCAATGTTAATGATCTATTTAATCATATTTTTTTTGTGTTCTTCACTATGTTTTTCGTATTTCTTCTTTAACTAAACGTTAACTAAAAGTTAATTAATGAAATTTATGTTTCTTTATTTCAGAATATTTTGTTCTTAAGAATAGATATCTTCGTTTCATGAATATCTAGTACATTACAAAAAATCTGGCTGACCAGCAGCATTTAGCAATTATATCCCATCATAAATAATTCATAATCTTATGTGAAGATGAGATTTTTGATTCTATTAAGATTGCTCAGTATTTGTGGCAGTATGTAGTATTATTTATCGGATACATATGTTTCAAGTTCAGCAGCATTTTTTAGAGTAATGAAGGAAAATCCCAATACCCGTGTTGGAATTTCACAATCGATTAATTTTGCAGAACTTGCCAAAATCAATCGCAAATTTCAACGAGAGTCCTTGGGGATGTCTCAATTTTGGCTATACTCTACTCTCTGTTATGTAATTTATATCCCTTAGTTGATGAAATCGAATACGAATTTAAATCAATTAAACGGACATTGACTCAGTCCATGTTAAAATTAATATTTGGACGTGTGCAAGCAGTATGGCAATTATTTTATTATATGATTGGCTAGCGTTTCACTATGAATTCGTCTGACGGAAAGCGCAGATGCGTCTTAAGATGGAGCACGCATGCCTAGGAACCCTTATTTTGAGTCCTAGCTTACATGTATTCGAAAACATAGGCAATTAATAACTTTTAATGCTCGGCACACGTTTTCCTAGGACTGAAGAAGACTTAGAGTTATATAATGTACCTTACTCGTAGTGTAATTATTGAATGTAGAAGTGAAAAGACCGTATAATTCTTAAAAAGTTTTCTTATTTAGATGTTGGTACGGTCGAAAGTGTTAACTGAGGGTGCATTTAAATTTAAAGTTGATTTACTAAATCTATATTTACACTAGCTGTTATGCACTGGGATTAGGCGTAAATTACGTCTTTTTACGTCTCCGAAACCGTCGTGTATATATGAAGAGATTGATGAATGTGAATAAAACACGGCAGGTCTGTGAGAATAGGGATATTTGGCTCTTCACGCTCTCTGCCTACTCTGTACGGGATCTCGCATGAAGATATGTATGTATGTAGATACGTATAAATAGGTAACAATCATTATTTTTTTATGAAATAAGTAGCTGTACGTAGGTAATGTCTTTGGTTTTGAACTATCTTTAAATAATTATTTTTGAAAGTCGTTTCAGATGTTTTAATATTAAAACGTATCATATAGAAATACTTAGTAGTATTTTAGCATTTAGTACGGATTTTTATAAGCTGTACGTGTTATGTTATTTTCATTGAATTGTAATTCATATTTATTTTTATACAAGATTCATTATTGTATATTTTAAAGACGGATTTTCTACAAGACAAAATAATTATATTCTAACACAAAGTTACTAAGTGTAATACGGGAAATGTTTACTACAATTTACTTTAAAATCCCTCTTTCTTTCTTGACTGCACGAAGAAAGAGGTTAGTTCGATTTTTCTTCACAATACCATCTAAACAAGAAGGAAAGTAATCCTTATTGTGTTTATCAACTGTCTTCATGAAAGAGGTTTCACGACCCTTTCATGAAACCTTTTCTTCTTTCACTAAGGCAATTAGTGAGCACAAACAAGAACGCTTTCCTTTTAAATGACATGTTATTTCGAAGGAAACAATTCACATTGTGTTACATTTGCTTACAACCTTAAAGTCAGCAATTTCGAGTGGCATCGTCGAAGAAGGCGTACAGTAAGCAACATTCTTTGGCCACGTTTGATCGCAGTTGACCTATAAGGCATGATATTTCCTTTTGAACCGTTTTTCTAGTATGGCCTGAATATTACTTTGATACTTTACTCCGCTTCAACTGCGCACCAAGAGATGTTCTTCTTGTTCGGTAATTTTTTGCTTTTTTTTCACTTGCATTAATTACGCTATCTCAAGGTTTTCGTCCTTTTATTTCTTATCTATAGGTCTATCTATTGTCGTTTTCTTTATCGTCTATTATTATTTTGTTACGTCTCCTTTTGTTAATGAGGTTCCTAATTAATTTACAACATCCCACATGTATTTTTTTCGTCATGTTTATAGAAATGATCTAAGAAATATATTTGATTCGAATATATTACTTTCCTTACAGATAATGAATAAACTACTTACCTGGAGTCCCTCATGTTGTTTGGTATCGGAGACGTATTGTTTAATCGTAAGACATTTCTCGACATCATCTTGTAATTAAGCTTAAAAGTCCTCTTCAGCATCACTGGCGTGTTATTTACGGAGGGATTTTCTGGTATACTGTATAGATCTATTTCTCTTGGGACAAAAGAAATCTCATACATTTTCATCCATCACCAAAATTAGCTGACAGAACTGAATTCTATTCTAACTTCGGTACTTTGTTACTTTTGTTCTCCAATGTTTTTAATGCTTATTTAAAGGCTACATTTAGAATCTCACAAAATCGTGCAAATATTTTTTGTGTTAAGATATATTAGCCACGAAACACAAATTTTGCTTTCGGTACGTAAACATGAGAAAATAAATACATTCCCATAAATTTTGAATGTGTATTAAAATTAAAACAATACAAGGGTAAAACTACTAAAATCTAAACTTATTTTAATATTTCATCAGTTTTTGCGCAGATGTCTGATTTCCTGCAACTTTTCCTAAATAAAATAGTCAGATTTATTCAATAAGCAAAATATATTAATTTCAGAGTCACGTTTCTAAATCAAAAAGCGATGATCATTCGAAAAAATTTCCATGAGATGGATGGATAGAGGAAGGAAAAGATGTTGACGTATTTCGGCAAATCCCACTTTAGTCCTCATTTACAGCATTTGAAAGGCCTTTGTGTATAAATACAAGCTTATGAACTGTTCTGCGTTGTGTATGTATTAGGCAGTCAGATGTTTTTAAATATGTAGATTAAACCCTTATTTTGTTGGTAGAAGTCAGGACGAAAGCATTCTGAGAAAGTAAAAAGATGATTGTATGTTAGGATATTATATGCGAGGCTTAGGAGGTTAATAAACTTAGCTGTGGTTTCACAAATACTATTAAATTCCTTGTAAACGTTTTTGAAACATTGAAACAATATCACACCACAATAAGGCTTTAATATAAAATTATCAAAGCGTCGTGAATGTAAAATTTACATGAAAACACAATGAACATTTTTTATCATGTCACGAGATTGTTCATTTTGTATAATTTACAATTCATTTACTAAAAGCGTAACTACGTACATATTGGATTTAGCTTTAAGTCATATTTGAAATTTAACGTAATAAATTTTGTTACAGGCTTCAACATCATTCGGGAATCTCACGGAATATTTTATTCAAACGGAGTCACATCGCAATCAACAACATGTCGAACAAATCGCAGACTCTTTTGGACATTTTCCAGGTGATTCTGGCCGCATCTGGCAATTCGTCAGGTGCTGAAAGCCTCAATGAAACGCAGATTCTTTCTGTATTGAGAGCGAACAAGGACAAAGAGGGCGAAAACTTTGGATCGGTGCTGGTCAAAGTAATGAGCGATGCGCAAAGCAAGCTCAACTTTTCCTTAAAATCAGAAACGTCTTGCACATACTGTGAAGGTGAATTTCGAGATGTTATCGAAGCTTACAACAGCATCCATGGATACGTTTGTTTACTGGTAAGTTTTAAAGAACTTTTTTATAGGTATGATGTAGATATTTTTCTTTCAATGTAGAAAAAATCATTTATTTTCATGTAGTATTTTTTAATGTGCATAAAAGTCACATAGTTTTGCGGATATTAATACAACCGAATACAATACGAAATATCTACACAAGTCATTCTTAAGGATTAAGTCGGTTAGCGGTTAAAATACATCCGCTTACAACATCTTTCACGTACATACCCAAGTTGAGACAATTACCGCGCCTTTTCCCTGGTAAAATCTTCATCGAAGAACGATCTAGAACAATAAAACATAATTTTAGATTTGATTGGAAATATTACACGTACCTAAATGTGGTTTATGTTGGGTATGGCCTTTAAACCTACGAATATAGTAAAATGGTAGTTGCTGCCAATATTTAGACGTATCATATAAAATTAACTGTTTCTGGATTTTGCCAGTTGAATATTATAAACTCGATTTCGTTCAGTTTTGTACTGGAGTATTGCGAAATATCAATAAGCGTATATTAAACGTTTTATATTTATTGCGATATAAAAGCCCACAACAAAAGCAAAGTAATAATTGAAGTCATGAACGAATTTTAATCTGTTTGCGAAAATATTTTCATTTCCGATCTAGTTCGTGGATGTGATGTAGGTACATATTTTTTTTTGTATATTTTATTGCGGAGCACGTATCCTTATTACGCGTTAGGGTATAACCGCAAATAGAAGGTAATTAATCTTTTGATAATTTCAACCCCAATGCGAAGGTTCCTTCAAATTCATAATTTACCTTCAGTCGACTTCAAAGTGCGCGTCAGTGAACAATGAACAAATCTGCTTTGAGAACTTAAAAAGAATAAAGAACAAAACAGAAATAACTTTATACAAACAAGGAAACCTTTGTACCTTATGTTTTCAAAAATATTTTCATTGTTTACTGAAAACCTTAGAATTTTTTTTACGAATGTACATATCTGTTTTTAGCAAAAATGAAAAATTGGCCTGATGCGTGGTTAAAAAAATGGGAATCCACACATCTGGTCCCTAAAATAAAAAAATAAACTACTTATCGGGCATTACACTCCATTGATTTCAATCCTGTGCTCGAACCTTTACAATCTCAGAGGTTGTTATTGTCACGTTTCGAGGGTAGATGCTAATTATTTGTTAGGAACCACGTGTTGAAAGACGACAATGTAAATACGATTCAAAATGATTCTCATTAGATGCGTTGAATCGTAACAAAACAATTATGTATCGCATGAAAATAGATGGTGTAGCTACCATTTAGGTGTATTGAAATGGAACATAACTTGGCGTAACGTTTATCTCACAACAAGCAATAAACGATATCTTCGCTTAAGAAATCTTCAAACATGATTTTTTAAAGAACGTTTTATGTTTTAACGTATGTTTTTTTAATGTTGTTTTTTTATTCAATGTTATTTTTAACCGTAAACATATCCAATTGTTGGTTTTTGTTTCTCTTTAAGCATTGTGAAGTAAACAGCGATTGAATGGGTGTCTACATTAAAATTATTTTCAAAAAGCTTTTCTTGATCATTTGTTTTTCATATCATGCTCTCTGAAGGTTTAAAAATTTAAAATATAGAGAACGTCATTCGGGTGTGTGTGTGTGTGTGATGTCTCTCTTTCTCTTTATTTAGTCCGTTTCTGTAAAAACAATTTGGACAAACTGAAATTATCAAATTACAATGATGCTATAGATTGAATTATGTCTGAAACGTATTATAATTAAGCTCATAATCCTTTTACCTCCACATCAATGATTAAAAATTTTATTTGTGTAGAAACATTACACGGTGTACTAAGGGATCCGTTTTCCATCCATATAAGATTTATTTATTAATTTTTTTATTACATGTTAAACAAGAAACAACATAAGTTTATGCTCAAATTATATCAACTCGATATTTTAATTATTTCCTAATTAGATCTTTGACGCTTATCTCTAGCCGTTGTTGGTGGAAGAGGCTAGGTGGACCGACGTGGGAGTTAATAGAGACTTATGTAATGATAAGGTTAGATAAACATTACGTCTTAAGAAAATTCGAATCGACGAGATGGAGACGTAGCGGTGGGTGTAATTTACCGTGTTTACCCTTATCGGTCAATTTGGTCAGAGAGTCAACAGCCACGGAATGCGTAAATCCTGTCCACCTACCGGCGCCCTCGTAAATTTACTTAGAACCAACTGGGATAGTAAGAGCTTAAATAGGTTTTGTCGTTCCCTTGGTGGAATATATATTCCAGTTTGTATCGATTCAAACGCTCGGCAAGGACTAAATACGGCAGGATTTCGTTGCTGAAATTTTCCGCGCAGGGAAGCTGCGTGGAATACAAAGAGTGAAAACCACTATTGGTTCTAATAGAACAACACATATCGGTGTGTTAAATTCGTATATACGAATCGTAATTAGTATTATGCAACGAGTGCCAAATATCTGTAACAGACCTGACGTATTTCCTCGACATTCATCCCTTTCTTGACACAAAAGTTGATTTCGGAGACTTCTGGTTCCCCGATCACCCAGTATCTGATCTAATTGGTTAATATACATGAAACCGGGATTCCTCTCACACCTGCATCCATTGTACATCTGTTCTGTCATTTGTTTCTTACGTAATGTATTTTCCTAAGTACGTAAAATATAAGACTAAACATTGATGGTAGCACAAATTATAATCAGCGCTCGAGTTCCAAAAATATCGTGTCAACGTCAAACGCGTAATTCTATTGGCGTTCGCGAACCACTCGCTCTTGCTCGTAGATACGCTTGTATAGGCTGGCGTGCGTGGGATTTTATAATGTCTTTATTAGTGCTGAATAAACACGTAGCATTCAATTGAAGAAGCAATCACTCATCTTACCAATGAACGTCATGACATCGATTCATATATTTTTTGTTTCATTTCATAATAACATGCGTATATTCATTTACTAACGAACGTCAAGACTTCGATTCACATATTTTTTGTTTCATATAAGGATAACATTAGTATATATTCATAGGGATTGAGATATTTCGCACTCTGTACTCTCTGCCCATTCTGTAAGGGGGCTGGCGTGGCGTTACAATAATAATGACAATAATTGTTTGATACAGCCCATTTACTATTTCATTTGTAATTACATTATAACTGTTTGTATCAATTGGCGATAAGCTTGTACAAATTGAATAAGTATTAGTCGATAACAGAAAAGCACACCTTTTTTATTGAAAAACTCATTGTTTTAATAACAATTGCTTCGAGATAAGGAGTGGGTGTAGTGGTGTGATTTGTAAAGATTACAGCATATTCCGATCAATTGACTTTAAGATATTTTATGCGAAGCTTAATATCCCGACTGTAATCCCCGAAGAGGTTGGCGGAGGTGTATGACACTCCCACGATTAACCAGTTACGTTTACGTCCTTTTATGGAATAGGTACTGAGCCTTTTGCCATAAACCGGGTACAAATCCATATTCTGAGCCACTACTAGGAATATAAGTTAGAAAATCCCAATAGTTCCCCACCCGGGGCCGACCCCAAAACCTCTCGATCAGCAGTCGCGTTTACAACCTGTCCACCAACTAGGCAGTTAGGGTACAGTTCACACTTCAACAGTATATTTTTTAAAAGCTAATATTTCAGTTTATGCATATAGTTACTGAAGTTTATGATACATTGTGGGATGTACTCTGTTATATTAATGCTACATGATCGACTACTAAACTCCCACATAAACAGTATAAAAATACACATATTTCCTCTCATGTAACATTATCCAGAATAACTTTCCATATTCATAGCAAAGTATTATCATTTCCATTCCTTGATCTCCGAAATCGAGGAATAATCCCGTGGGAATTATGAATAGACTTAGCCATTATTTTTAGTTGTGTCGTGAATCGGTACGTCCCGATATTAGTAATAAACAACCTATTTCTGTTTGTATATTTAGAATTATATTGTATATCCCTCTGGCAAATGTTTATGTTAGTTATGTTACGGGTGTCTGTGATTTCGTTTATATTTGAGTGTTTATGGAATGCGAATGTAAATGGTATCGTAATATAGTGAGTTGTACACTTAGCTTGCTGTATGTATAAATAATGTATGAATAATTCAGAAATGCAGAGATTGGGTTCATTTGAAATCATTGGAACCAGAGTTGTAAAGATGTTTCCAGCGGTTACCTAAGCACTGGAATGGTGAGCATTATGATTTATGGTTATCTATTGTCACGTTGGCAACCCATCTTTCCCATTGCGTTTTACGTAAAAACAAAGATAAAATTCACGTTGCGAGTGCCAAATTGGTAGAGAATTAAGGATTGTCATTTACTAAGTGAGGTAACTCTTCTCTGCGGCAGATTTCAAGTAATTCCGTAGTCAGTGTAGCATTGCAGCTTCTATATTACGCTCCTTTACACGCTGGTAACATGATAAGGTTATATCACCTTTACAACTTTTAAAATTATCTAAATAAATAGTCTATAAAATCGTGAAGACCCAAAACATGAAATTTATATACCTGCTACAAATTACACTTTTGCTTTACTCTGCTCAGTAGAGTAGAAACTCTACTTTATTCTAAACTACTGTCATTGCTCTGTATATATCATAGCTTATACACTTATAAGGTAAAAAACCTACAATATATTTTATACGTAATATTGTTAAGCACCATGCGCATATAAATATTTATGATGAACAATGTCTTCATGCCAAAGGCAAATGCTTAAGTCATTTCCCTTTTAATCTGTGTTGACGAGTTTGGGCAAGTGATTGTCGTTACGAATTATGCTTGTCTGAACAAATTTAAGGAACGCAAAGGTCTCTTACAATATTATTTTACTCGTTTGCAATATGCGATGTTCAAACTTTATAACGTACATAATTTTGTAAAGAAAGGGTTCCATTTAGATTTTAAGAATTTGATTTCAGAACCCGCTGAATGGGAGTGGCACAAAACACCCTGTTATTCGCGCTACAAGGGTCTTACTTTTTTTGTTATAAATTATAAGTGTACAATTATGATATAGAAAATATCGTGATAAAAATATTCATATTCCATATTCAAATTCAACCTTAAATTAAAGTGAGTATGGAATTTAACGTGCAAATTATCGCCCCAGGATAATATATATACGAATCAGAGCAGAACATGAATGTAGGACACATAACATCATGGTAATTATGTACCATACACGTAGGTATTACATGTGAACTATATTTATGTACTACATTAGAGCCTCGTCGTGAATACTTTAGCAAATTACTTATGCTTAAGTAATACTCACACCTCATATTAAGTAGACAAGTCATTTGCAATTCTCATTAACAATATTTTAACATATTTGTAATTGTCTATTTTCACCGAAATCCTTCAATTATAATACGAGTAGGTAATAAGCGAGCTTGTGATTCTAATACTCATTTATTTCACTGCTGGGCACTAGTAGCAGTAAAATGATTGTATGTATGTACATATATGTGATACATTATGTGAAAACCATATATCGCAGTATTTATATCACACTGATTTGATTAACGATATGATTAACGGGAGTACATATATATTATTATAACATATTATGTTATATTATATATTCTTTATGTTCGAATCCAGTCGGAATTTTAGAGATTAAAAAAAAATTGTCTAGTATCAAACTTTTTGGAAAGATTTAGAAATATAAACTTCTTAATAATACAAATACATAAAAAGCCGTAAAGCAACATCGCATTTTATGAACAATGGATATTTCTACCCGTGAAATGAGCTGTAAAAATTTCCTGAAGCACTAATAAAATCCTTTTTTTACGATCCGTCGAATAATGTACGGAGTGATAAATGACAGTGAAGTAAAGAGACTGCAGTTTTGTTCACACGGGTATAAACAGTATAGGGTATTGACTGTTGGTGCAGTGGTTAGTGGACCTGACTGTTGCGCCGGAGGTCGTGGATTCGATTCCCAACCAGAATAAATATTTATGTGATGAGCACAAGTGTTTGTTGTCTGTATAAGTATATATATATGTATATACATATGTATGTAGTTTATTACCCGCCTGGTTACTATAACACTCGCTTAATTCTCATTTTGGGATCAGATTGCCGTGTGTGGAGATGTGCCAAGATATAAAAAACAAGTAGGAGACCATAGGGACAGCGCTTTATACTATGTGAAGACTCCCTTTTGTAGCAACCGGATTAATTTGTTTTTTTTTTTAATATTTCAATACTTGGATACCTACTTATTGACGTAATCCGTCTAACACTGTTTTTAAAGAAAGTGCTAAGAAAACGTAATGAAGGACGTTGAAGGATGAGCTAGATTTTATGATTTTCTGATGTCATCACGAGTTTCACGGCGCGGCGTGGTCCCAAGAAAATTAAATTTTTCTTCGCTTCTACGTCAAAGTTATATAACGATAAACGTATAATGGAGAAGAATATGATCTGAAACTCCGAAAAGAAATCTGTTGGATGAAATATTGAAGAGTATTTAGAAATCATTGATTTTCTTTATTGTTCCATAACATTATTAGATAAAACGAGTTACGTCGTAAACGTAACTGGTGAAACTTGGGAATGTGCTACAATACTCTGCCTACCCCTTCGGGTATTATAGTCGCGATATTACGTTCATAACGACTTATTAATTTAAGATGTAATACATACATACAATACACATTAAAATTACACCAGTCTTTAATAAAGGAGTAGTATTTTATCATTGGCTGCTGTTATCATTATTTAGTATATTAACTTTGTTATTATTTTGATTTCGAGTTGTGTTTATGAGTACTAAAATTGTAAACTGCTGTAAAATTGTTAGGGTGATAGAAAATGTATCAAGAGCGATTGAGGTCACATTTTAGAACGAATTGTGATCAAATTTGGTATAAAGAGTCATTACATATATATTTGCGAGTAGATAACTTTTTTGGTCCAAGTCAGTCAGGCTCACGGTTTCTTAGTTCATCAACCCTTTTATAGGTGCACTGTTGACCATGGAACTACTCTCAGAATGAGAACGACTAAGGCCGTTATTTGCCATACTGGCCACTTGGCCAGCTCAATTTAAATATTTATATACCAAAAATTACTGTCAGTTACTTAGTGAGTTATTTTTGGCATGTAAATAGTTCAATTGAGCAAAAGTAAGATCAAAACTATACTCGTTTAATATAATTAAGTCTAAATTGCACCGCAGGGTATTAAAATACTTTTTACGTTCTTATTTTTATGCCCTTCTTATGTTTTATGCTTAAAAACTTCGCAAGTATCAGGAATGTCGGAAGCGGCTTTGTCGTACCTAGCAGGTATATCGTCTCCAGAGAAATCTTTCTTCTTGCCTGTCTTTAAGACGTATTTACTTATTTGTGGTGGGTGGATTAAATTTGTTAATTAATAGAACAACTGTTGGCTTGTTGTCGAAGATACGAGAACTTGCGTTTGAGACAGAATTAATAGTTTCTATTTGTAATTGCCAAGGGTCGCGCTCCGAACTTAGTCTCACCCCCTTTGTTTTAAATTCATCGTGAATACTCTCAATTAGTGTGAATATGTGTCTATTTCCCAATAGTAACCGTTATTTTTATCGAATCGTAATTGATTTCTAAAATATTTAAGGAATTTTTTTTTGAATCGATGACCTATTTTACACAATAAAGGCAGATACTCGAGTACTTAATAAAGCTACATTCTTGGGCCCACGTGTTCGTGTACTTGTCTGTATTTGTATTTATGGTCTCCAGGGCACAGAGAATTTTAATATGCACCAAGAGTGCTACACGTTTTTATCATTATCTTTCAGTTTAAACAACTTTTGCTTGTCAAAGTTATGTGTCCCTTTGGGGTTTATATTTTGTTATTTGTATTTAACACCTAAAAAGTTCGTAAAAGCTCATCCCCTGTTCCATTATGGGGAATATAACATAACAACGTAATTATGGAAGTATACTACACTCTATTATCTATCCCTTCAGGGGAATACAGACGTGACTTACAATAAGTTACTTAGCGTGGAATAGTATCTTTTTGTAGAATGAGTTCATAGTTCTTAAAATTGTTTTTATGTACCTAGCATTCTACTTTTGCAGATCGATATAAATATATAGCAGACTAAAAAACCGGCAGATGATTATCACGTGGGTGTTAATTTGTTTTGCGGTGAAAGATACGTTTAAAAATATTTTTACGGAATCTGAACATTGTATTATTGAGATTGTACTTCAAATTAACAGGAAAAATTTCTAGTAAAAAAAGAGTAAATTGTAAATCTATTTGAGTTGTAATAGGATATTGCGGGCCATAGTGGGATTTTCTACATTCTTCATATTGTTTTCGTTATGGACATTTAAATGTGATTGTACTTACATACTCTAATGATCCGATATTCAAAAAAAGAAATTGGCACGGAAACTCGCCGTTATTTCTACCCGATAATTGAATTTGAATTTAGAACATTTCGATCGAAGATACCAGTTAGGAGATCAGAAAGAAAATGAATTGAAATAATTTTCGTACTCATGACAAACCATTTTGAACTTAAATACGTATAAAAGTTGTTACCTCAAGTAGACATTTGTATACTAGGTATACAGAAAAAAATGTGAGTTATTAATTTTCGTTGTGTGTATTTTAAAATAATAATAATAATCGACCCATAGTCATTCCACTGTTGGAATATGGGTCTCCTCTCATATTGAGAGGGTTAAG
>DWME01006386.1:0-13707 GCA_018244795.1 Parelbella ahira ahira | reverse complement strand
ATTTTTCTAATTTAGAATTTCTAGTAGTGACTCGGAGTCTGGATCAGTGCCCGGTGTATGGCAATAGGCTCACCACCGATTCCATGGGACTTAAACGTAACTGGTGAAACGTGGGAGTGTCCTACACTCCTCTGCCCACCCCTCGGGGATTACAGGCGTGGTGTTACGTTTAAGATCAATTTAATTATTTCAATGTCGATTGGATTGGCGTATTCACTGGTTAGTGACGTTGACTTGAAGTTGTGAGTGGTAAGTGGTCGCCGCCGTTAGTATCAATGATAGGTTTTAGTATCATTAATTAATATTACATTGCAATAAGTATTAGTCGGTTGTTTATCGCATTCATGTTTCCAGATTCTATAGCAAATAGCTTCAACTATTTGGTCTACTTTGATCTCATGAATGTTAACTTAGTTTTCATATTTATGTTATAACCATGGAATAAAATACCTTCCGCTTTTTCATTACTCGTTTCAGCGAGCATTGAGATATTTGAACGCGTGCAATAAAATTGTTAATTGTGGAGATGTCGTTCCCGTGATTTGTCAATCATTAATATTAATATTAGTTCTAAACTTGGCTTGTGCACTATCGCGCAGCTGCTCTGAATTGTTTGCGATCCCTGCATACAAATTAATGCAACTTAATTAAATCCAAACAACGCAGCGCGGTGAGGCTCCGACGGGATTGTCCGTACAGCATTGTCATTTCACAGATGGGTAACTACCTTTATTTACAAGGGTGATTTAAAAGTTACATTAGGGATGTAATGCCGCGATATTTTTATACCTACAAACTGAAAAAAATAATATAATATACAACGACATGGATTATAGGGTTTAAAATACTAATATTTTGGGTTGAGAATGTGTATATATGTAGTATTCCATTATATAAAAAAAATATAGATACTCGAATATCTTAAATTATATATAACACGAATGTTACTAGTTCTAAGCGTTACGAGAAAATTGTTCTGTATTGTGTTTCAATTTTTAAGGGACCAGATTCCTGGCTCTGGGCTCATAAATAGTATACGCTGACAAATTTTTATATTACGAACACAAGTACCAAGTGCTTCATGAACAAAATGCACAAACAAAATCATTAAAAGTAAATAAAGACAGAAAGTATTATGTAACAATAACCGCTGAGGAATTTTCTAATGATGTAATTAATCTATATCAAATTTAAAGGCACAGAAGCATTAACGGGATATATTATCACGTCAGATAAAGGTGTGGCAACATTCGCTGTTCGTGCCCACCGCGGCTAATGTGAGGTAATCGCTGCTGAGCTTTAAAAGGTTAAGGTTTCTGTACGATTATCTGTTATCTACGAGGAGATGAGCCGTATACGTTGAGAACACTTATACAATTCAAAAGATGCTACTTTTAATGGTTTATTCCTTTAATATTTGTCTATTTAAATATCACTTGCTAACGGTGAAGGAAAACATCGTGAGGAAACCTGCACACCTCCGAATTTATAAAAAAAATAATATTTTCTAATGTGTGTGAAGTCTGCCAACCCGCACTCGGCCAGCGCGGCAGACTATGGCCTTAACCCTCTCAATATGAGAGGAGACCCGTATTCCAACAGTGGAATGACAAATGGGTCGATGATTATTATTATTTATTATTAATTAACCCCGAATAGAAATAAAACTATCAGTTGGTTTTTTTTAATTTATTTATTGAAACAAATTCACTACTCTGTATGACATGAAACCAAAAACAGTTTTGGCATTAATCGAACATCTAACTTCTACATTGCACATTCTTATATATCTACTATTCTAAATGAATTTTATACGCTAACATTGAAGAATTATCATTTCTCAACAGTCCTATTAATCATATCAACGTTCTAATAGAATTTAGGTAACGAACAAATAACAAATCACGAGAATAAACGATCGAAATATATAGGCAATGATTATATTTATTTATATACTTTATAAAAATAACAAATGAAAATAATTATACATTATATATATAAAAATAAAAAATAAATATTTGAGACGTTATTAAAGTGTTATGAAGATTAATTCGTTTTGTTCATTATAATAGGTAATACATAATTCGATTCGAACGTAAAATTATTATGCATATAAAAAAAACTATTTGTAATTTAGAGCAGTTTAAGTAAATATTAGATTTGCTGAATTTTACCTATAAATTTTATATATGTTATTTCATTATATGTATATTGTATATTATCTACTAAAAAAGTAAAAACATCCATTAAATATAAATCATGGACTATTATTCTTTTCGCTTATGTACAATATCACATATATATAATTATATACGAAAATATTCTGATTTTATGCATTGTTTTTATTATCCCGATGGATATCACGTAAATTCACCTAGTTTCGAGATAGATATATAGGGGCCGTTCAAGTATTACGTCAGCATTATAGGGGCGGGGGGATTTGCTTTGCTTATATTTGATGACACGGGGCCGCGGAAGACTAGGTGGTGAGTACATCAGCAGTAGTCATGTACCTTTTTGTACACACATGGCAACCCATACTTTGTCTATGTTTGATAAGGAAACGCATTTTTCTTCCTCCAATTTCAAATTACGCGACCAAATGACTCCTATTTTAAATTTTTCGAGCAAAAAAGTTGTCCTGAAACGTATGTTATGCATATGACAATGTTTTGTACGTAAGCATGGGAGGGCGGGGTACGAGCTTTACTTACTTTTGCTGACAAGGGGGGTGAGAGGGTTAATTGTAATAAATCTGCATACGTAAAACTTGAACGGCCCCATATTTTTATATGGACAATAATATAACAAAGCATTTGAAATCGTGTAATATATGTATAACTATTATTTATATTCTTACAAATATTTGATAGTCATGATTTTCTATCGTCATGGTACATAATATTAGCATTTATGATTGTAAAATTTGTAAATACAACAAGTGTGGAAGTGCCGGCTAAATAAGGGACAGCTATTTATCTGGATATTTCCAACGTAACGATACGATTAAAATTAATAATATTATGCAATCATGGTCTTCCCTTGCGTAATTTTGAATAAAATAGCTGCATTTGCTCATTATATATGGTCAAATTGGCATTTTGACATGACCATTATTCAATAATATTGAATTATTATGGAATATCTTATCGACATCGTATTTCATATACATATAACTAATTTTTATATATTCTCTATGTAACACAATTCCCATGTGATACAAACATAACATAATATTTTTGCCCCGGTTTTCATTGGAAATCTTCGTGGCGGGAAAACGGATCGGTCCATTTTCTACCGCGCAGTCGTCAAGTGACATATTAGGATGACAACTTTGTTTTTTATTTACATGTATATAAAGATGGCAACGAATGAGCCGTGAAACTTCCATACTTGTTTTATTTCAACGCACTAAAATCTATAACTTATGGACACGAACTAAAATTAAATTTATGTGATGATACTTGACTTCATCAAACTAAATATTTATTAGAAGGAATATATTAAAGTCATTTTCTACAGTAAAATGAAATTATGCTAGCACTGACCGTTGTATTATAAGTATGAGAACATAAAATTATTGCTTAATTTTTTTTTTATTTTCAATTCGCCACTTCGAGGCTGAATTGTACTTAAATTTTTTAAAGCAACGTCCGCTGCTAAGGGCCACGGCAGTTTCAGCCGCCCAGTCACGTGGACGGATATTACCACTTTTTACTTTATGACGTGTTTTAATTGTGACAGTATGAACCAACATATTATGCACATTTTTGGAATTTGGACAGATAATTCATCTTTGGTTTCACATTAGCAACGTTCTCTACAATGCGCTAGAAAATATTATCGAAACTATGTACATTTTAATAAATTAATATTTGAGCAAATTATATTTGTACAATAAAACTAAGTACAATTCAAGCCGTAACATCTTACGACTACTCATTAGGTATTAAGTATTAAACTAATACAAAGTTCCTACAACGAAAATTTGTGACGACCTTAAATAAATAATTTATTCTACAACATTGGAAGACATTTTGATTTTGTTGTTTATTGCTTTCACTTATATTATGCCAATAAAGTTCATTATTGCCTAAAAATATTACCAAACATATAAGTCCCAAAGTATGGGACTGTCCTCAATATTGGAGGCCTGGAGCACATAGAACCACGCGGCTCCAATGTGGTTTGATTTAACATAATCCTAAAGCGATTCCTGTAACAGCTATAGGGCGAAAAAATATTAATTGCTACGAAAAAAAATGTTCTACTTCACGAGATTGATTGTGTGATTTTTCTAAAAATAATCTAATGTAAGACTCAAGAATGGTAATGATGGAAATTATATGAATGGAAGTTACATGATAATTAAAAATAAACGTTTACTTTATGGTTCATCAAAAATTTCCCGCCAATAATGTTTGACAGTTGTACAGTACAATTTGAATTTATAACCTATAAACGTTTTGTATCGGCGTGGAATTTAGTAAATTCTAAGATCTCTTATTTCTCTCAATTCTCTTATTTTATTGGATTATTTCAGTATTACTAAAATAATTCTGTGAAACATATTTTTCTACAAAATCATAATAACAGGTGAGTTTTCACGCGAAATATAAAAAAAAATCCTATTCTCATTTTTTCTATTGAACTATTCACATTTTCTTGGACGCACTTTTTCTATTACACGACGCTGCTGAAAGCTTTTTATCGTCGAGTTCTCACAGAAAAAAATCCTAACAATCGGGTTCATAATGATTTATTTATCTTTTTTAAGGACTAATTAATAGAGCGGTCGCATCTTCACGACTTCTGTTTATACATAATTTTGTGTATAACTAATCAAGAATTCTCCTATGATTGATTGATAAAACATCTAACTACAGTTAAGATTTGAGCTTAAACATCAAAATAGACACCTTACCGCGCACACTTAATTATTGTATAACAAAATAATATCTATTGTTATAAAATTAAAACTAGCACTAATTGAGCTTTTCGTGTTAAACTATTCTACGGGCTACAGATTTTATGTTAAGGGACGATAACTACATATTTGGCTTTTTTCCATTTAATAAAGACAGCACCATGTTATATATCACTGTGTGACAAGTACTTCGAATGCAGCATCGGGGATCGCCAGTGCGGGCCGCTCCGGACCGCATGTACCGCATGCAGTGCACTTGCTGAACCGCATCCGCACAGATGCGGTTTTTCATGCGGTAAATCCCTGCACTATACTGTACTGTACTGACAATTAACGTATAAAAATATAAAAAAAACAAGACATTGAACTACAAGGAACATAGCACTTATATTAAATAGTTTTCTTTTTTTCACATTCAAATATAATTTTCGCTTTCAGAAATATCGCAACAATTTAATAACAACAGATCCGATCAATGTGTAATTTGTACATATTATTTTAAAGGTGATAATTTTTGTTCAAGACGCTAAAGTGTCGTATAATGAAATTAAAATAATTTCATATCGGAAGCAAACAAATTTTAAGCATGAATATAAAATAATTCGATACAAAATAACGCAGTCCATACAAAGGGCTCTATATAAATTATTATTGTATTATTATCAATTATAAACTGTCAATAGTAAATAAAAATTTATTTAATAAAAAATAATATCTGAAAAATCAACAAGAACATAATTAATTGTAAGACGCAACGAGAACGAACAAATCATATATTATGTAGATGTTAAAAAGTAAAATTATGATTATGTGGCAATATTCTTAAACTCTACTCATTAAATATATTCAATTATCATTATATAAAATTAATAATAATTAACGCCTACATATAACAATATATCACGATACTTTGAGCCGTAATATTTATATATTTAATTGTCATTTCCTTGTTCGTGGCAAGTGGTGTTTCATTTGTACATTCCGATATCCTGAAGACGTATGATTATAAAAAAAATTACATTTAACATTAATTTATTAACGCGAAAATAATATATGTAAAATAATTATATAATATTTATAACAATTTATGATTTAAAAACTGGTTGAATAAAAATATAAAGAAGAATTCTTGTCCATGGCAGGGCACAGATTATGAAATAGGAGGGATTTTTTTTTTTTAATAAAAAAAGTACGAATAATATCAAGCCGTGAAAAACTAATGGCAATAAATGAGATTCATTAAAATATATAACGGATATATTGTAAAATACATTGAAATAGATTAAAAGACACGATATACGTCGCGAGTGATACCATTAAAAAAAAATCTTAACACTAGTCAAATAAAAAAGAACGCACCATTAGATATCTGGTCTAAATCTTCGTTAAGTCACGAGACTCTATTATTAAATTTTTTTTAAACAGCATTTTCATTTCGGTCAGTGTAAAAAATAAAATACATTATGCGTCATTTCCACGTAGAACTGTGTTGCCATGTCCATGGATCATACGGACGGTGTGCGTCTAACGACAATGTTACCATATGTAACATGTTTATAATAAAAGTGATTTCAATTGACAGTTTTACTTCTGTTAATTATATATAGAATTGCATATCAGTCGCAACATTTTTGATTTTGAAATCATAAACAAAAATTCTGCATATAAACTTTTTGACATTTAAAAAATTAGTTGATAACCTTATAGCTCAGTATAGTTTGTCCTCTAAGGACAGTTTTGTAATTTTTAAGGAATTTTGAAGTATACATATTTTTAGGTTACTCTACTATTTCTAATCATATGTTCCAAATGATCTCTTCAGATCACCAAATAGTACACGCGGATGATAAGATGGCGGCATTAGTTGACCATAAACACGGGCCACTCGGGGCACGCGGGCGGGGGGATGGGCAGCGGGGATCCCCCACCCACTGGCATCACCTCCGGGATCTATAAACATATGTAGTGTGTACATGACAGTTATAAAATTGACAGACCGATCAGCGGAATTTTAGCGTTCGATTTTAGAAACTACCCTCAATTTTAATCGAATTGTTTTTAAATGCTGGCAATGTACATAATACTTGTATATGTTTTGCTAATGAAGACATCTAGTGTAGATGTACTAATGTAATCATTCGAGATTATAACATGGCTTGAATGTAACCAAAACATCCGTTTCAGATGCAGTGGTAGCCTAGTGGTTAAGAATTCAGCCTCTCACTCCGGTGGTCCTGGGTTCAAATCTACGGTGCGCACCTCTTTATAAAAGTGCGTTTTAAGTTTAAATATCACCTGCTAACGGTGAAGGAAAACATCGTGAGGAAACCTGCACACCTTAGAATTTATAAAAAAAAAATATTTTCTGCCAACCCGCACTCGGCCCGCGCGGCGGACTACGGCCTTAACCCTCTCGATACGAGAGGAGACCCGTATTCCAACAGTGGAATGACAAATGGGTCGATTATTATTATTATTTTATCCGTTTCAACGTATTTTCTAAGTGTTTTGCCGATAACTATTCATTAGTAATATCTAAGCGGATGTGTCAGTATATATCATTATTTATATATAAACAACAAGAGGATGAACATAAGAGTCCCGGTACAAAGATAATCAAAGAAAAGAACATTAACCCACAAAACCCTTTACGTGTAACGGGAATCAAACGAGTCATAAATTTACAAATTCAATTTTATTTGACAAGTTTCTAAAACAGAACAAAATTAAATACATACTTACCATGGTCTGTGGGTGGTGGGGCGGGTGGTAGTAGTGCGCGGGGGAGACCGGCGGCGTGGGGTAGCCCCAGTACAGGGGAACCACCGGGTGGGGTAGCGTCGGGGGCATCGCCGGGTAGTAATACGTCAGGGGACCTGCGAATAACGAACCAAGTTCAACCATTAGCGACGATCAAAACGAGACAGCGTGCTATGTCTGTCTCTTTCAACGCGTCACATAATCTACATAACTTAAAGACTACAAAAATTAACTTAGATTATCTTTTTGAATTCACATGACTGGATATTATCGTGTATTGACCGATGTATCTTGATATACTCCTGTTAAATTATACATAAATAGGTACATACGTATTTGCGGCATGCAATGAGTTAGTCACGTTTAGAAATCGAGCGACATTGTAATAGGAAAGTTTAATGATTCGATGAAACAGCCACAGTAGGTGTTGTTTCGCTACATACACGCACTTCGCCAACTTACAGTTTTAAATGCGTCCAATTTCTGCGTAATTCGACCTAACCAACCAATTCGTAAGTGCCAGCGAGTGTATTGTGAGAAAACCCATAAAACCTAAGAAGGTATTACTGTTGTGCAAATGATATATTAACGTGAGAAGAATTAGCCGGCTGAGTGATATTCTTTGATATGTTTTGTACATATAACTAGCAGTGTTCATCATCAAAGTGATAAATGTAGACCGATTTTCATCGCCGTTACATCCAATGTGTATTCGAGACGAGAAATGATATACTAGCGATTTACACCGGACGGTGATTATGCAAAATATTTACTAGTCTTCGAACTCACATGCTGAGATTGGATAGTTTAGAACGCAACGTAACACCACGCTTGTAATCCCCGGAGGGGTAGGCAGACGAGTGTAGAATACTCCCGCCTTACACCAGTTACGTTTGGCCCACAGTGGAACTGAATTATAATAATTTAGAACAGTTGCGATTTTTTGAGAGGCGATAAAAATTTTACGTGTTTCCTTAGCATATATTTCTCCGTTTGTTACACTTTCCAGCTAGATGTAAGGGGGGGTACGCGGGACGCCGAGACGCACACAAGATGTTAATGTCGACCAACTACGCAGTATGTAATATTATAATAATGATTTACACTCACCAGGATCTCAGAACGCATTACAGTCCACCAAAGCAGTGCCAACTTACACCAATACTCTGTTACACACGCCGCTGATGCCGCCAACCACCAAGCCAGTCTGCGGACTTTACCAAACTTATGCTCGCCTAGTACCCTAGTACTTTTGCATCTCTTTGCGGTCTCAACTTCACTGACGGTTTCATTAATAATAAGTAAGAATCGCAAGTCATAGCGAAGCCAATAAATAATAACGTGTTAGTTCACAAAGTCTACCAAAATAACACGATGGTTTAGCAAACGAGAAAGACGAACTTGGCTCTTGCACTGCCGTGCAAACTTTCCCTCGGAACAATTTTGTTTTTACTCTTATATATCTCACAGTCGCGAGGATTCAAATTAATAAATGATGTTTGGTAATTGGCAAAGTATTTTTATTGCTTACGTTGTCTATTTATGTTTTAAATACGAGAAGAAATTTAAAAACATCAATTTGCATACATTGGGAATATTACATAATTTAAAATCAAATCTCAAGACAACGATAACACCAGCGTGATAAATATCATACTGATATGATACGTATGCAGTATATATTTTAAACATTTAAGTAACCATAGACATATAGCATTCAAATAGACAGTTTACGTTTGGCGCCATTGGCGCTTGTCAAATGTCATAGACAATAATCAGATTTTTGTGTGCAAAAGTTGAGACCGCATCCAGAAAATGCCATAATAAAGAATAAGGAGCTCAATTAATGTGATCCCACAACAAATGATAAACAGTACTTACTTCTTGTTATTGATGACTTTGGACGTAACTAATCATCCACCCAGTTGCTAAGAGTATAAACTGTAACCTCACACCAATGAAATCTATTAATCCGTCTATGTAAGCACAAAAACATTTTCTCTACAACACACTGAAGCGCCGAAGTGATTCCCATTTTACAAGATTTCAAGATTCTGCTTATTTTTTATCTGTCACCGTAACCGTCATGCATTGAAGCGGCACATTGTATGACACTTGTCTATGGTAAGATGAAACTTGTGTTGGAAGGAGAAACTGCCCAGTTTAATAAACGAACAGTTGAATGGCTGTCTGTGCGTAAACAAGTTGCAACTTACTTAACGTTATTAAATTGGTTTATATTAAGCCAAGTTGTGCTCGCCCCGACCAATTCACTTCGGCCCACGTCCCACACGATAGTTACATTACCAATACATTGTTACCCCATCTTGTTTCTCGTATACTTTTTTTTTTTAATTCGGTCAGAAACGCAACATGTAAGATTCTATTTTTGGAGTGTACGGGTAAAAAATCCGATAATTTACGTCCTGATTAGATATATTAAAAAAACGCCAACTACCCTTGTCCCGCTATTAATTAGCATGTACAAAAACAAATGAAAAAACATAATACTATTAAATCACACTGAGTATATAATTGTAGCAATGAGGACTCCACGTGATTTAAATTATCCTTCCATAGACAAAATGTGACCGTCATGCGAATTTAAATTAGTTATCATCTAAACGGAATTATTAATCTTAACATAGCAATAGACTATTTTGAAATTGAGCCAAAATAAAACGATAACACGTTGCGTTGCCACCGGAGACCACAGATACCAAAATATATGTATTTCGAAGTGCTAAACATATACTAAGCTTTGTTAGGAGGCGGGACACAGGACATGATTGTGCTATACGGGTTACCTTGTGAAGGAAAGTTATAACATTTAATATAGTGGGCGTAATCTATGATTCCTTTCGTGTTACACCAGTACTAAGGGCGTACCAGCCACCGGACATACGTCATTTACAAGTGCTACGTCTCTATCGACTTAAATAGGGTTGAAACAGACTTGAAAATTTGCACCTGTGTGCCTATCACACCGCAACGAATGTAACCCGACGATCGAGCAATCGAAGTCGAGTTACCACTTGTATATCAAATCGTCAAAATGTTTGCCACAGATTTTACAATCTGGGCCCGTGTGGAGAGACCTTATAAACATTCATATTCATACGTAGTCGCACTTACCTTAGACCTGTTTGAAAAAAGACACATCAACAGGCAGCTCTCAGAGATATCCGCGAATATGTTGTAAATACAAATTCTGGTGGCGTTTTTCCTTTACGCAGAAACACGAATCAATATCGTCAGTCGCGTTAAGAAATAACATTAGATATTGCAAATTAGAGAAGTATGGAGCGAAGAAGTTGAGATAGGCAATATCATAGATTCTTACAATATTGTTATAAATATATATATATTTGTCTTAATAAATCCATTCGATAGAGTTAAGCTTAGTATGAAATGATTCCAGTCAAGTCACATCGCGCAATAATACTCCCTAATAACGAAAGTGAAAAATACGAGAGCTGCCTGTATACATAGCAAAAACACATTAGGAACATACAAAATATACATTATCAAATATACCTATGGGAGAATAAAACCACGACTGTTCCTCGGCTGATATCGAAATGTATAATAGAAACCCGAAACCCAGATCCGTGATGGATATAGAAGGTGGGTATGCGTGTTGTGTTAGTAAAACATAGAGAAGACATACGACTATAGACAACGCAAGCCCGTTAGTGTATAGCCCTCCTTCACAGGCCGCCGACTATCGGCGACACCGTCATAGCACATTCACACCCATCGTACCAGAAAAACTCGCAATATTCATAATCTATAACGAAAGATTATCGATTTATTGTAAACTTACGCAATACACTAGCATTAGCCAACTTAATAATCATTAACTCCATTCTGTATTATTTCATTATCCAGCAGCGCTAATAGAGGTTATATATGACAACACTTACGACTATTTTGTGTACGCGCTTATTTATGTGTTCAACTTTAATATTTAACGTCTTTTAACCGTATATAGAAATTACACGAATCACTAATTACATCACATAGAACAATTTAAAATGGAATAAAACTAAATTTCCACTTTTTTATAATATTTTTTTGTAATTAAAAAGGCAATAAAAATAACATTCAATTTTTGAAAATTAAAAAAGGAATGTTGTCTATTGGTTATGATTTAACACGTTAGTGAAAAAGTTCCCGCGCTTTTTTGTGTCAAAATAGCTGTCATCTTTGATTAATGATTATCTTCTTAATATGAGCGGCCAAGAAATATTTACACAGCCAGTCAAATAAACTGCAACTGTACTATTTAGTGTCCCATAAATTTTGGATATTTTAAAAACAACCCGTGTTAAATTCTAGGTTTTTTATCAATTACAAATTAACTTTCTCGCCAGGCATGTCGCCTGACATACAAACCGGACATAATTAGTGATTCTTATAATTCATGTTATCATGTCTATTGACAGGCCTAGTACCTCCCCCAGCGCACCCTCCCCCAGTCAATACCACGCGATATACTCTTAATAGACTCCGTTTCAGCGGTACATATTTCATGTCGATGTGTTTTAAGATATAACAATGTGTCCTAATATTACATTTTAAATACAAAATGACAATTATTGTGGCGACGGAAGAAATGAGTATCCGTGAAAAGAAAATATTACGTCAATTTTTTTACGGACGAGCTGCCAGTTTCATTTTATCACGAAATAGCATTGATTAAAACACAGAAAATTTTATACCGGTATTTATCACCTGTATGAGCTAGACCTGCACTTTATCTGATTGTAAAAATATATATCTATATATATACATACATATAAATTTGCAACACAAGTGTACATCTTAAAACACATACAACAACCTCAATCCTTGAATCGTCCCACAGGAAAGGAAAATTTCAATGAAATATTGACATTATAATGTTATGTGAAGCGAAAAGAGGCAGTAGAAAGGAAAGCGGTGTAAATATGTATAGTGCGTGAGACTGGGGGATGCTCTGACGAATCAAACTTAATTTACGACCGACACAACGTATATACTCTTTTATAACTGAAGCGGGGACATGTTTCTAAAGTCTACATCGTCACAATTGTCAAGGATGAACTAAGAGAATCCTTTGCCGTTTATTTCGGTTAAAAAGACTCGAAGTGACATTGACGTAACATGATTTAAAAAAATAAACCACAGGAATTTTATCCGTCACACATGACAGGTGTCATCTAATAGATATCGACGGGGAAAATTTTTTTTAGCAATTAAAATAAAAGGCAAAGGAGAATGTTATCCTTATAAAAAAACATCTAAAAGATTTATAGAAACCCTCCAACCAGGGTAAAAGCTATCTGCCTTGTACATTATTAAATGTCATGTGAAAATTAAAATACAGTCATGTCAATATTAAAATACAGATAGACTGGTAAACCATAGAGCTTATGTGCACACAAATTGGAAATATCGGATAAGATTTTACCGAAAAACTTTCTGTCTCTATCTAAAATAAGTAAGGCTGTGCTGTTTTAGATGTTTCAAATATTACCATTCAGTGTGTACAAAAGTTCCATCGCACGAACATCGTAACCGGCCAGCTGTGATCTGGAAAACGTTTCATCTCACTCCGTTCAAGCGTAATAGACAGAGACAACGATATAAGTCAACTGGAGCCATGCAAAGACCTGTTCCTTAGAAGCGAGTCATGCTACACCCATATTTTTAAATATTGTTAATAGCAACACTGGCGGCGAGGTCAGCGAAACCGGAGATGCTTCGGAAGATGTTTTAAGTTGTGATTTATAATTGACATAGAAAATCCAGATAAACGTAGGTATATATTCATAAAACGGTCAAGTTTTAAGTATGATCAAACAGGCAGTACCATGTCTCTATGTACCTTTGCTGACCAGATCCGTGGAGAGTAGACGACTCTGGCAAGGAAAGCTGATAATCGTAAACCCTATCATTATCATCATCATCATCAGCCTACTCCCGTCCACTGCTGGACATAGGCCTCTCCAATGGCACGCCACTGAGCTCGATCT
>DWME01006385.1:0-13708 GCA_018244795.1 Parelbella ahira ahira | reverse complement strand
ACCCTCTCAATATGAGAGGAGACCCATATTCCAACAGTGGAATGACTATGGGTCGATTATTATTATTATTATTATTTTATATTAAAACAGATAAAAATATTATCTACGTGTTTGCTGCATAACGGCCAAGGCAATTAGTGTTTTTGAAAAAATTGCAGCAAAAACTTTTAAAACTTTATTGTAACTTTAAATGGTAACGAAAGTCTTTTAGCTTTTGAGCGTTTTTACCTTAAATATTTATATAGCCTAGGGCATAAAGCACCGTTGTTTCAAATTAAAAACGTTGATTGAGTAAAACCTCATTGGTACCACGATGGCTTTATAAAAAAACTCGATTGAAAGCGAAGTTTCTTTCGATAAAATCTGTGTAATTATTTTATATCCTATTGTAAATCAAGTGGCCATCTTCTAGTTGTGATCAGTTTTTGCGGACCGCTTTCTCAACCGGTCCGGTCTCAGCGTGAGATGAGATGTGATGCGCTAGGCTTGAGCATGTGTGAGTCGTATATGCGTGTGCGTGTGTGCATGTGTGTGTGCTCAGTTATAATGTGGGAAAATGTTTGAAAGCTGTCGCGGCTAGAAGTGGCTTTGTTCAATGATTTATCACAGGACGTGTAAAAAGTTTACATTCATTTCTTTTTAATTTATCGCCTCTGTATCGTTTTGTTATGAAATTAAATACTCTTGTGACACGTGAAAAATGGTTCTGTATGGCTACTTCACGATAATTCTTCGGCCTCAATTAACTAAATTATTTATATTTAAGCGTAACATAAGAAATAAGATATTATTATCTTTAAATTAAGCGAATCGGAGAAAGTAATTTAGAAACTCAAATAGAGTCATATATCCAATAAAGGTATGAAAAATTTCAAGATACAAAAAGCTTAACCTTTTGAATTATAAATAGTTTATATATACATATTGTAAATAACAGAAAGTATTTAAAGGAACGGTATAAGCGATTTCCATGTGAAGCTCAGCTCTCAAGGTCACCAACGGAATGCACTATAATATATATAATTGAATATTACTCAGTAAATTATGAATTAGAGTCAAAACGATCTCCTAAAAAAAGATTATTACAAGTCATTAAACCTCTTTCACCTCACGCGCGCGTTTTGCAATTATAAATTAAATAACCCATAAAATCATTGCCCGCTGTACGTAATTTAACTGAAATTTTATGCTTACGACATGTAATGGTATTTGTAAGTTTTATTGAAAAATGTACGTACCTACATGTACACATACTAACCCAACGTAACGTTGCCGAGGAATATAAAATCCTGACTTCCTCGTGATTTTTTATTATTTTGTTTTGTCAATGAGTGCGTCGTTTTTGGGTACATGCGCCACTGCTCGAAAGGTCTTGCGTTCGCTTCCTGGATCCGTTAGGTACCATTAGATGTTTTTAACATAAATTTGTAGCAGAACTTTTTAGTGGAAGCTCGGGGTCTGGACTTGTGCGTGCTGTGTGGCTGTAAGCTCACCCTTCATTCCATAGTGGGACGTAAACGTAACTGGTGAAATGTTGAATTGTACTACATTTCTCTGCCTACCACTTTGCGGATTACAGGCGTAGATACGGTTACTTGTAAACTTGCAATACGGTCAAAGCATGCTTTGTTATTTAAAATATACATACGTGTACCTAGATAGTTATTTGTATTAATCTATAAAGGAAATGTTAATCATCATTATCATCAACAACAAGTGGTGCAATATTGATAATATTTAAACTAATACAAAATATAAGATCGGCATGAAAACCTTCGGATTATTTTGAATACTGTGACATTCGATTTGTTCTAGTACATTCTCAATGTATTCCAATTTGCGGACCTTAATTAAATAAGTCACTTAGTTTGAAGCATAAATATACCGCACAAATCCTAATATAGTATCGAATTCTTACTCTCCTTGTCTATGAGTGTGTTAAAAACACGTTACAAAAAGTCTCCAAAACGAAAGCCAAAGTGCCCACTAGAAACACTACACTCGTTAAAATGTAATTCACATATCAAAATTCAAATCACTCCGCAAACAAAGAGCATGACACGCGAATTACGGGCATATTACGACCAATAGCGTGGAACAACTGACAGTCTGTCATCGATACGAAACTCCTGACCTGGTGATTGTTTCACTATGATTGATGTGACTGACTTGAGCATCTGTCTAACTGACGCGTGGCTTGGACGAAGAGCGATGAGCGATCGCCTGCAAGCTTTCTATTGTTACCCTTAGACCTTGTACCGTTGGCAACTGAAAAGTTTAGCGGGTCGCAATCTCTCTGCAACTAATAGAATACATATGGATAGAATGGACTGCCTTGTTGATCGAGTGGTTCAAGAGCGGCTGCTGGTCGATAGGTTCTGGATTCGATTTCCGAATTCTACCGATTTCGAAAGTAGGGAGGTACTATTGATTATTAATAGGCACGATGTTACATTTTATTAATATAGACACGCATATATCATTTAAATCGCATACTGATCACTTGAAAATCAGGGTAGTAAGTAACATAACATTTACTAAGTTTTGTATACAACTATCAGAAAGGAGAGACTACTAAAAACGAAACGGAGAACACATATACGTATATCTCTATCTATGTAAGTAAACAAAACATATAAAAATTTACTACCATGTGTAATTTTCCTATGATTATACGAAATTAATATTATTACGAAATAATATATTAGGAAAACATTGTTTTAATTCGTTAATTCTGATTATTCCAATCATCATCATCAACATCAACCGCTGCCAACCACTTTGTGTATATCGTCGTTCAATATGAGTATTATTTTCGTCAGTGCGTTACTTGGACCAAAACAAATGAAGCCAGCGCTACAACAGTGTGAAATCGGACATAATGTTGATCGTAAATTGAAAATAATGGTCGGTAACAGTACGTTTGAGCAAGTCCCACACGGCACTTGAGATTAATTGTCGCTCAGTAGTTTCACTGCGAAATACTTCTTACTGAGAGACACACTTATGTTCACGTATATTATGCGTGATATTATTATTCCATTACTATTATATTATAAAATACTAAATATAATAATTGACCCATTTGTCATTCTACTGTTGGAATATGGGTCTCCTCTCATATTGAGAGGGTTAAGGCCATAGTCTGACACACTGGCCAAGTGCGGGTTGGCAGACTTCACACACCTTAGATTTTTTTGATTTTATAAATTCTGAGGTGTGTAGGTTTCCTCGCAATTTTTTTTCACCGTTAGCATGTGATGTTTAAACTAAAAACGCACTTTTATAAAGAGCTGCTCGCCATAGAATTAAACCCAGCACCCTCGGAGTGAGAAGTTGAATTCTTAACCACTAAGATCACTGATTATACATAATATAATTATTATATTATATACTCTTTACTATTTTCTATCGTAGCCAAATCCTGAATATTTATTCGCTTGAATTTAAATTCTAACGCGATACTATTACATACTATTTATATTACTTATATTTTTTTTTGTACATATACATATACCCAGATAGTCTCAGTCAAAAACAGATAATTGGATTTCAGTGAAACTTTTTTTATTTAATACAGTTTTCAGTATTATCAACGAATAAATTAGTTTCATTTTTAAAAACATTGATGGTCACTGTCGATTGTGGTTTCTCATATCATATCAAACCCTTTAAGGCTACAGATGTTAGGACCTCATTTCAGTTACAATATAATACATGATTAAGTAACTGTTGAGTGCCCAATTTTAATATCCTCTTGGTAATATCATTAATAACAATGACTGAACAGAATTACCTCAGATCTCTCTTTTGCCTACTAATTTACAACCTTACAGATGTTGGTATTGTAAAAAGTATATTGACCTGTATAATATACATGCATAGGTAATATGCTATATTGATGTTCCATAAAAACTGGTCAGTGAGCATATATTTACATCGCTCGTTGACAGTTCCGTACAAACTAATCTTAAAATAATAATGTACTTAGTCATATTCTTTATTAATTTATTGACTATAATTAATCACTAACCAATATCGACATTAAAAAACAAACTAATTAAAAATATTAAATATTTTTCAATTAATTTTATCTATCAAAACATACTAAGTTTCCGTTGATATTATCTTAATTACAATCTCTATGTGAGCAATGAAAGTTAATATTTTATAATTAATCAGGACTTTCGTATAGTGATACTTTAGAGCCTCCTTTAATATGGAAGCTGACGTGATTTAAAAAAGACAAGATCCTAAAAGACCGGATATTTTTTTTATTGCCACCTCGTAAACGTAAAAGAATTAAACTTCTTATAAATAGCCATGAAATAAAGCAATTATATTGCAAATTTTCTTAGCCTTATCTAATTTATGACCTGGTTTTAACAAGCTGCTATAGAGCAATACCTGTATGCACCACGATACGTCCCCTCCACTACTCTGTGTTGATTAGAAAAAAATACCAGTTGCCATTATATACGCCCTTACAACCCTTAATTTAAGATTTTAGACGAGAACCAACAAATAAATGCCTTTAAAGAATTATTAATTCGATACAAACCGAATTTTGTCGGAAGGTTTTAGATAATCCAATATCTCATGTAATAATTTCCACCATATCATCATCATCAGAATTTGAATAACCCCTGTTATTAAGAGGTCTCTCCTAATCGGCACAACTCCTTTCGGTCCAGGGCCTTTCGAATCTAGCAGATCTCGCTGTCTTCTTCACGTCGACAGACCACCGTGTATTCCCTAATTAATTATCTAATTATTAATTATCTAATTATTAATTAATTAATTAATTATCAGTAGAACGAAACTGCATTGCTGCTGAACAATCATTTTTCAAAAAATTTTAAACAAAATATGAAAATATAAATTAAAACGGAACCCTAAGCAGATTGAAACATCAGTACAATCGATTCTCTAAAAGATTAGAAGGTCGTAAACGGTAGTTTTTCATTCGGTTGTTGCTAATGACAATATTATTATAAGGCGAGCGTGTTTGTTGCCAAATAACATCGCGCTGGCTGCTGCGGGCCCGCTTTGTTAACGGACGTGATGTCTTAACGCACCAAGTAATCGCTGGGCGCTCGTAGGGTCGGCAGAAAAGTCAAAATCATGGTTCCGCTTGTATTATAAAGTGTGCATTATTAAGTGATTAAATATAAATATCTTGTTCCAATTTTGATTGAATAATAGTTTTTTAACGTAAATAATGGTTAATTTACTTTAATAATAGCGCGTGAAGATTACAAAATTGTATACCGACGATTTATTTACCGTTGTTTAGCACTTTTTTTTTTTATTTTATTACTGTAACATATTGATATGTAAACAAATGTATACGGATTATATTTTGGAATATGGTGACGAACTAAATTTACAAAACCGATCATAATTTTCACCGATAAACGGCCTAATATTACCTAAATTTCTACACTGCTGACCCTCCATTTCGAATCGATGCGCACACAATCAACAAATCAGAATACAATCTGACAATTAGATTACCAACCGAGAGATGCCCACATTCGCTGAATCATGACGATTAGACGCATTGTTACTTCAAGTGCTCGCGCGTCACAAACATTATTTTCCTATTTCTAAACTCAGTGTGTAAGGACCTTATTAGTGTTAGTCGTTTCATTGATAAAACTTTCAGCCATTTTTCTTTAATATTAAACCAACTACCGCTATATTTGTAAGTTAACACACGTATTTTAAAATTACAATTCCGTTCATTGCTGAATATGTTTATATGTACCTATGACGTCATCAAGTTTAGTGAATATTTAAAATGCATATATTTTATTAAATTTGATTAATTCCAAATTTTAGTAATTACGCGCTAATACATTTCTAACGCGAATCCAAAAGGTAAAATTACGAACAATAAGACTGTTACGACATTAGCCCGAAGCAGCGATAATTTCGCATACCATTACATAACACTAATAGGTATTAAGTACCTGTCGTAATGTAAGCGATAAATAAAAAACGAGTTAAGAGTAACATACGGCAATATCTTAAGATTTATCTTGCGATTATCGCGGGGTTTGTATCGTTTAAGAAGTATACCTAAGTAACTGATATTCAATTGATGGTTGGAGCGGAATTATGATACCTTTCGGCTACAGCCCTTATGACATCCCACTATTGGGCTCGATACTTTTCTGCTACTGCAGGTGGGCTGAAATGTATTCAACTGCATTGCTCTAGTAAAAAGAATAAATTAATTTTTATATTTGCTAATGAATATACCTAGGACATACGGTTTTTAAAGATACATTGTAACGTCTTGGTAATTCATACCAGCTTAGTAAGTATCGCCAACAATATGATGGATACTTATTGGCTCTTTTTTAATACGACCGCCTTCACATATTGAATGTAACTATTCATATTAATGTTACACTCGTCTTTATTCAAATATTTTAACAAAATTCCATTGTAATATTAATCAATACAGTTTCCTCGTTCATCGCTTGCAATGAGTGAGATGGTGGAACTAGAATCGAACCCCCACCTGACCCCCACGGGTCACGTACCATAATTGATTTACGCCGCGTCCGACAATGCATTAACATAAGATAATGCTTAACCTTTGACATGGATTTTAAAGTTTCACATCACTTTTGTCTGTAAGCGGAGCGGAGTCTGTTCGAATGTATGTTATGTAGAGTTCGTGTCTGCGTGCGTTATTTATGATATGTGATAAGTTCGTACGTAATGGTAACATGAAAGGTGTATCTAGATTAGAAATGTAAAGAAAATTTCACTAGCATAATTGAGATATACATTAAATGACGAACTACAATAAGCTTAAATAGAATTAATTAAAAGTAAAATTGAGTATGTTTCTTCCTCGTTTCTCGAGTGGATATAATTATGATTGCTGATGGAGAGTTCCTGGGTTCGATTCTCTGGTCGGATATGATTTGACTTTTTCAACAGCGGTGCTCTGCCTATCCCTGTGGGAAAGGCCAAGCGCGATGTTATATTCTTACTCAACAGCACTATATTTAAACTGATTTGCATCGTAGGTGTAGAGCCAGTATGTAATATTTACACCATAAATGCGAAGGTCTTCTAACAATAGCGCTCGGGTCAAAGAATGTCATTCCACATATTATATATGGACATATTGTTTATCAATTGAATATAAAATAACAAAATATATATTATTTTATTACGTCACAGTCACAGTGAAGACGCTCAGATGAGTCAAAATTACTTTGAGAATTAATACATATTTTTATTACAATGGTTATAAGATATTTAGAAGTATCTTGTAACAGCATATAATACTTAAGACATTTTTATTTATAAAAATGTTATGAAATAGCTGAGAAAGTTCCGTAGAGTCCTTCTTTAGCAGTATTGACCCGTATCCCAGATTATCTGAAAACAAAGGTTAAACGTTGACGAGTGCTGACGCAAATTATAATGATATAATCTAACTACGAAGTTAATGCATAAAATTTACGAAAACTTTCATTCGTATATAATGTTTAAAATATAAGAAACATGTTAGGGATATTTGGCATTCGGTGATCTCTGCTGACCCCGCAATGGAACTGGCTCGATGATATAGTATCTAATAATATAATAACGCTCGTTGTCAGTATATTCCTAGATTTATGGGAGTAAACTTAAATAATTTTATGATATTTAAAGACCTTAACCGGACACAGTAGCATTTTAAGACCGGCTGCAAAAAAATTTCTGGTCCATTACCATAAAGACGAGCTCGTAAAAGCCGTAAAACAATGCTAAATCGTTTCAATATTTAAATTCGCGATTAATAATTACTCCATCATCACTTACGAGATATTTTGCATTTTTATGTTTTGAAAATATTCAAGCAACCATGCGGTTATTCTGTATTAAACAGAATCTGCATTGTGCGCGTGTAAACGGGACTTCGAAAGGCACTAGTCACATAAAACAGTGTTACTATATTTTAAAATGCCCCATATGAAATTTACCTTAACAACTACATAGATGGCAGCGCACATAGCGTAAGGGGTACTTCACACTAAAAATTATTTACATCTTAAAAGTAGCAATGGCTAGTGTGTGCATGCCTTTAGTACTACAAGCTAACAATGGTTTTCGATCGTCCAGCTAGTATGAGAGTGTCTATCTATAATTGTCTATTTTTCTCGTCAAGCATTTCACTTTCAAGCCATTGTGATTTTTATTGCTAAAGCACAAGTGGTGACAATTGTTCGTACCGTCCTTGTGCACATCTTATACATTTTATGCTACCATGACTTAATTAAGACTGCATCGGGGATTGTTAATTGGATCAGGCTATTAACATGTAACAATACTTTATAGAATGGCTTAACCTTTCAAAGTATGGAAATGCTAACGAAGCGAAGATTGCAAGTGACGATTATTCTTGGAATACATTTTATTAATTAAAGTATGTTTTAGATGCTCGGCCCGAGGTTGATAACGTGTGAATATCTGTGCGTACTAGCCTCCAATATTGACCAGTTATGTAGATACATAAAATCGGTAGTTATTACATAAGTTTATAAAAAAACAGTACCTAAATATCATGCATTAACTTAACGTTGCCTAGATATCCCACAGACATAGATGCAAGTTCAAAAAGGATCAAAATTTCATTCAAAATAATGGCTATACGTTGAGGGCTAAGGAACGCCTTTAGTGTTAAATTATATGATCATTGTCAATCATATATTTTAGACCCGACACCAATAGTCAATAGGACTATTATAAAATAAGTTTTCTTTCCAGTTTATGTCACGAATCCGAGAAGAGAATAAGAGAATTCTTTCAAGTCCTTGGCTACTCACCGCTTAGCACTGATAACTCTCGCAGTATCATAAGACTTGGAGGTACATCACCAAATTTTTCCATAGTAGATTGACTGACGGACACGCAAATATTTTTAAAGTAGGAAATGCAAATCAATTCCACTATAATTTTTCTTACACACACGTCATATGTTTACAGATGTTTAGATTTTTGTACAAAAGTGATAAATGACACGACACTTTTCTTTCACAAATTCCACGCTGGGTAGATAATTGTGAAAGTGGTTGAACAAAGCGTGCCCTGGTGGTCCGGCTTGGTGGCCGATTGTTCCGTGTTGTTTGCTCAGTACGTCGCTGTACTGTTTGCCGCTAAACTAGTAGCACAATGCGTGGATAGCATTGAGTTAAGTGAAAAGAACACACAGCAAACAGAGGAGACAATCGAACTTATTAATCGTAGGCATAAATGTTTTCAATTAAAATTTAAGCGTTTCTGTCATTTTCTTTTTTGTTGTAATCAGTGTTTTTACACGATTATTTTAACTATTACATTTTTAGTAATTTTGTATGTATTTACATAAATGATTCCGCATTCTCACTTTAATAGCTGTTATGTAGTGAGTTAATTGTGGATGAGGTTGAACAAAGCGAGTTCTTGCGGTCCGCGATCGTAACTAATTGTTCCGAGTTAATTGCTGAGTACGCCGCTTTTCATTTTACTGTAAAATTAGTAAGCTGAGCTTGGATACAACAGAGAAGGTATTAGAGCTTGTTTACCGTTCGCTTGAAACACTACCATCGCTACACCTGTTTCTACCGGCAACAATGGCTAAAACAAATTATATTTCTGTATGAATGAATGTAGCTCCTCTCATACCCTGTACAAACGGGATTAAATTAAACTAACTATCTTATTCCCACAGTATTATGTATCGTTGATTGCAAATTGGGTGCAAGTACATGGTTGGGTGTAACGGTCACTTGAGAATTTCGATTGCTGAGTTGCAACTTATTTTATACATGTAAGAAAAAATGAGAAAAAGATAACATTGTATAAAACAAAAAAAATATTTTTTTTGGGGTTATATGTACTTATTTTAAAAAAAAGATAAGGGAAAATAACAATGAACTAGAGAATTTTTGACTTTATATTTGAGTTGAACAAAGGCCTAACATTATTTATTTCTTATTCTACCGGAACACACATATTCATACCAGTAACAGTTAAAAAAATCCGAATGTGATCTTTATTTATATGCGCAGAAGATTGAAAATCAATTCAATTTAATGCCTACCTGAAGATAAAAGTTCGATGCTCACTAGATATTCAGTAATGTGATTTCGAGCTGAGCCATCGACGAGTGTTTGATTTTTGTTGGTTGAATTCTTTATGCGTAAAGTATGTAATTACTGCACATAATATTACCGGTTTTGGAGATATTTAAATAACGGAAAAAATCGATGTCAAACAAGTTTATTTTAGGATTTATGTCATCTACATAGCACATAGCGATTTCTATTTTTAAAAACTGTTCCATTTACAAATTTTTAAGTCGTTACTGTTTAGTCTTATTGTTTGTTTTTTTTTTTAATTAAAAGGCACATGTTTGATCTTACACATGCATTTCAAAAAGAAAAGTCTAGTGACATTATACCAATTATTGTACTTTTGACTTTTTCTCCAGAGTTAAATTTTGAAACACACTTGGGCCACGTTACAGAAACAGCTTGGGCGGCTGTTTGCCGCTCCGTGTCGTAACAGAGTGTAGTCGAGTGATGTTGAGTGCCAACACTCGAAATGTTTCCACAATGAATCTCCTTGAAAATAATAGAAGCGTTAACTTACATGGAGAGTATTGTATTACGTTTATGTACACACATACATACATAGCTTCACGCCAGCTATTATACCGGGTAGATAGAGAGCACGGAGATCCAGATATCTCTATCCTTGCAGATCTGCCGTGATTCTTCCACATTCATTAATCTCTTCACACATGAACGCTGGTTTCCGAGACTTTGTTTATAACATCAGTATTTCACTCGCTACGAAGTCAAAAGTTTTGTGAGGAAATTCGTACGGAATAAAGTTCTCCATAATTAGAAGACATGTATTACGAGTAGAGTATATGTATTCATATAAACTAAAGGTAAGATCTGGCTATAAAGACAGTTATAAACTTCTGCATGATTAGAAGACATGTGTCACGAGTAGAGTATCTAATCATTCGTAGGCCTGAGATTAGACCTTTGATATTGGCTTGATATTGATCTAATATTCTCTTCTCCTTAAAGTGCCTCTCCGACTAGCGGAGGTTGGCTGTCAATTAAGTAAACTTCCCTCAGTATAGCGCAAGATGAAACTCTTCTGCAGCTTTCGCTATCCCTGTCCACTCTCTAATGTTTTGTTACCAGGATTTCTTTCTCCGGACCACCCTTAGTTTGCCAGCGATTTTTCCCATCATATTTGTGTACGTGTATGTGTGTATGAACTTACATCGGAGATAACAATGTACCTACATATTTATGTAACAATGTATGTACTCTGTAACAAAATGTTTTTGTTTATTTTCAGGTACGAACATAGTCTACTCTTTTGAAAAACACCGGGTTAAATGGTAAATTGAGAATTAAAAGACTTGATTGGGTAACAATAATATTTAAAATATATTATTTTCTAATTTATGAGAAAATACTTGGCCAAAAATATAAATACTTAGCCGATAAATTAAATACTTGGCCCATAGCTTAAATACTTGGCCAATAGCTTAAATACTTGGTCAATGGCGTAAATACTTGGCCAACAACTTACGTACTTCGAAAAATAGCTGAGCATGGAATCAATCAATATGTATATACGTATAATACAAAACATTTTTTCTTAAAAACGTGAAACCGATAGTGAAGGTGACCTTTTGACTTTTGTGATTTATATTTCATTACGTTATACTGAACTGTTCGTTACTACAACGGGCTATGCAACATTAAGTCTCGGGTTCATACAATTATTTTCATAGTTTACTAACTATTGAAAATAATAACTCATAAACTATTTTCCGTGTAACTGTATTAAGTACAGTCACTAACTATCGGATCCTTTGATCATGGTAATGAGTTAAAGGTTGTAAGCCAGGTACGAGGAGGCGAGAGATTTATGTGAACTCATATACCCAAGTACAGTATCGGTGATCTTCAAATAATGTAAACTGTCCTCAGTGAAGGGTGTTCTCACAGTGCTCAGTTCCTCCATAAGTCTAATGTTCACAAGAGACCAGTGCTGTTAAAGTGCTTGTAAAGGCCAATAGATTTTCTTGTTCGCGAGTATTTAGAGATTGTCTGCGTTGTCTAGGTCGACCACGTCGGTATCGATATGCGGGATAATGAGTATTTAAATTTGTATCGTGATAAAATTTTATTGTTTGTTCTTAAATATAAAAAATGTCAACAATCCCTTGATGTTTTTATCATTAATTAATTCTTATCACTAAAAGTATCATTAAATAATTCTTTAAATTTACGTGTAACACTGCTTAAGCACCCATTGAAATAAAATTGGCATTGTTAATGATCTTTTGACACGAAGATTTACAATAATAAATAAGTATTACACGTGTGTACCTATATCAACAATATTCGACTTTGAAGTCTAACGCTTTGTTGTTTTCGTAAAAATGTTTAGGATCACAGATAATTTAGCCAAGCTCAATTAATTATAGGTACAACAACAATGGAATTTAAGCGGAACTGTTGTCTAAGTTTTAAAATAAATTGATATTAAAAACCGAAAATATATATTTGTACCTAATACTTTAAAAATGAGACTATTTACATTTCGGTAAATGCACAGATTATTTTTTAAAGTCGATAACAATAACCAGCGCGTTACAGGAAAGTCTCAAGTTATACAAAATGGCTTGCCACTCTACCGTAAGTGTACAAGATTGTCCCAGTTTGGTCTAAGTGCGATGAATAGTTGCAGAATAGGTATGCCTAAACAATGTATCGGTCAGCTGGATAGCTCAAATTAGTCAGGGCTCGTGTAAGGTAGACCGTAAATTAAATGATAAGACTAATTCTAAGTTTCATTGGCAACACTGGAATAATAAAACGAAAATTAATACTTTCATTACTAAAAAAATTTTTGATTTCACCACGAAAACTTTTATGTAAGAGAACAGACTCTTATTGATAGAGGCCTGTATCTGGCAGTGGACTTAGATAGGCTGATGATGATGAAGTTTTTATCGGCGCAGTTTCTGTCAAGTGTCAAAACAGATTTTGACAATCATTGCACGCGTACCTATATTCTTTGATTGTTATTCACACAAAGACAACTACACAAACAGCCAGACGGAGCTTAGACATCTATATATTTAACGTACCCACAGCTATCCATCATCACGGATGCGCACGACCTGACAAGGCGATTTTGTTTTTATATCCAAAGGTCAAGTGATCGTCGGATGTGAGCTGCGGTCAGAGTGGTGACTGTTGTGGAAATATTTGTTCAACACTTTTTGTGCTTTGTCAATTGTTAGTCATTATAACTATATATACGCATGTACTCGTAATAGTGACTTCTAATAGTGGAGCCTGGATCTGTACCTGGTGTATGGCAATAGGCCTTCCATTTATTCCATTAAGGGACGTAAACGTAACTGACGAAACGTGGGAGTGTCCTACACTACTGTGCCTACCCCTTCGAGAATTACACGCTTTATATTTCACGCATACAATATATGTAGTATATGTCAAGTATACATTAAATATAAAAGAATTATATTAATTATTATTTGTCTATATATAATACAGTCAGAAATCTGCGAACTCTACATGTGTATGCAGAGACTGATGAATGCAGACGAAATATGTCAGGTCAGTAAGACTAGAGATATTTGACGCTCAGTGCT
>DWME01006384.1:0-13710 GCA_018244795.1 Parelbella ahira ahira | reverse complement strand
TGCATACCGGCGTGACGTTTCATCTGTAAAAATTTTACCCTCATGCGCCTAAAGAAGTTTCACTTCAAAAATAAGCAATGGAAAATTTGATAATCTTTACAAAATATTCAAGATGAAATAAATAGTTGTATGTTATATATTGTGTTTAAGTTGGTAAAATGTGTTTATTACGTATCTAATACTCTGATATTTTTAATTGTTGCAATATAATCATATTCGTTTTATACAGTAGGTACAGTAACAATATGCTCGTAGTATATAGTCAAAGAGTTTTCAATAAAATCAAATATAAATTAAGAAACCGTTCAATTATAAAGTTAATATTTTCGTTTGGACGCGTGCAACGTGATGAAAACTTCCATTGTTCTGTACATTCGGGAAAAAAATTGTTCAGCATGACCATACGTTTTTATTAAAACGCCATGGAAAATATTCCCATATATACGAGGCCGCATTTTATGGTTGTACTTCCGGTGTTTTTTGTGACGTCATTTGATGACGTGGACGTTTTGCGTAACACTTATATAACAGAATGAATCGCTTATACATATAATATCACGCCAGTATTTCCGTATGTAGGCAGGGGAGTCTAATATGCTCCCACGATTCACCAGTTATGTTGTACGGCCCATGGAATCGAGTGTGAGCCTTTTGCCGCACACTGGGTATAAATCCAGATTGCAATATACTACTGGGCATTTCAAATTAATACAGTGCTTTGACAAATACTCAACTCTAAACGCCACATCCTTCACTATTTTAGCACTACCCTAAGACTTATTGAGGCATGAGAGAATAACATTAGGCAAGGCACAAAGCATTCCACTTTTCGGGTGGTCCTAGCCCATTTATGGGTGGTTTCGGATACTTTGGATCTTTAGTTATCTCAAATTCTGCTTTTGTACCCTTATTTAAGTTATTTTTACTCATGTCACGATTTTGCAACATGCAAGATGAGGGTGGCAAATTGTTAGCAAACTTATTGTATTTAAAGACTCCAATCTCTCGATGTTATAATAATCGACACTAGACTTCAACTTAAAGAGTATACGAATATCATGTCTATGTCGAACATTGCGATAATATACATAGAGATAAATACATATATAGGTATAACGTAGTAGTCTTCCATATATACATTTGCTTTTTGACATTGAAGCAATGAAACGGACAATAGTGTGGGTGATAATAGTAGAAATAATTAGCTCAAAACAGTTCTTCATATCTGGAACTCGTTTATGAACACAAAATATTCAATCTTTATATCTTTTGTTGTTTATGTAACAATTCAAATAAAACTTTAGCGGCTTTAGAAATACACGCGTTTTTTAAATAATATACAATTTACATGAGTGTAGGCAGTGTGTTTAATGAACACTGTATTGTGTGTTGCTATGGCTTATGTGTGTTTTGATTGTGTCCGGGCTGGTGTTTTGTATTGTACTAACGTTGTTTACTCCGTTCTATTACCTTTGTGACCGAGAGTGGTTTTGTTACCATCGTCCTTTTGCGTACCTAATCAAAAATAAAAAATATACAAACGGTTAACAAATATTGTATAACTATTTGTTCTCTGATTTCGATTATATACCTATTCCTTATTTTTAATTCACGATTTAAGCCTTATGTCAAATTCTATAAAAATAAGTATGGATTGTTTCAGTAATTGGGTAATTTATAATAAAATAATAATGTTTGATTAAGTTTAATACAGCTTGTATTTTTAAATCTTGTTCTATTTTCAAATCTCTTTTAACAAAGATCTCTTTGTGTCTGTAGTTGTTGGTTTGTATAATTAAAAAACGAATTTTGTTTTAAAATTGGAACATTCGAACATGTTTATAATGACTTTCTTATTAAAAATGGCGTTCTTATATACATCGTGGATCGGTACAAACAGTAGTAGACTTTAATTTTCTTACTGTCTAATATGTTTTCATTAGGATTTCTTATGAAGATGGTTGTTTTTATTATTCTTTGATGTATTTTGTATAGCTATATGTCCATATATAGAGTGATATGTACATATTAGACAATTGACAGCTGCCCAACTTTGTAATGTCAATAGATACGACCTAATAGTTTTTCATTTCCAAATGTTCTCTACTATGTACTCGTATCTTCAAACAGACCGGTCACTACAGAGCATGTCACAGGCTGATATGACATTGATGGATAAAATTCATTAGTATAATCTGTGATGTATCGTGACGAAGCATTCAACATTTGTTATTTCGACTATAACATTGACGCAACTTACAACCTTTCATATCGGAAAACATAATCTGCCGGTAATCCAGCGCAAACCGCGGCTCACGGGATTTCTGTTTTAATGTCGCTACAGAGGAAATTTGTGTTTATTATACTCATATTACCTAACTCAAAGCTACTTACTTGATACTATATACGATTATCACGTATTATTTATGTTATTTTTGCTTGTATTTTATGATGTGATCTTATAATAAATTGTGGAGATGAAGAATTGTTACAATGATTTTGTGGCTTTATTTCCTCGGTTTCGCTTGAACCTAGACACATATCAACTACATTTTACATTAAAGGTTTGTGTACTTACGTAAATATTTTATTATATCATTCAATTAGGAATTTTTAGGTTCCTAACACTCTCGTTAAATAAAATAAAAAATAAATAGCCTTACATAATTAAGCTTTTAAATATTTCGCGTTCTTATTAACCGTATAGTTTTTCGGGCCTTTTTGTATAAGCAACAAAAAAAAAAATTACAAAGTGTATAATTCGCACATTTAACCTATTCTTATAATATCATCACGCAAGTCCCCTTACAGGGTAGGTTCGTGGGTAGGCAGTACTTTTCGCACGTACAGTCGCATCGTACGGCACATTAATAATCAAGTAATTTCATCATTTTGATACTTCCGAAATGAATGATGTTATAAATGTTGGAAGAGTTGAGGGATGGGATCAAGTAGACCCGCGGGAGCATGGTTTATTTCGTTCATTTCGGGATGCGAACAAACCAACCATCAATTATGGACGTACATTGTGTGTTATATCTATTATTTACTATGCATTTAAATATATAATCTGTTATCATGATCAGTTACTTATACATTCCACCTTGGAATAGGTGGGGAGTCTGTTGCCATACATTGGGCACAAATAGACACATCTGCCAACAATATGAATGTATGTATGTTCGCTCGGTGTATGTGATATAACACTACGCTTATTTTAATGACATTATCCTTCGGAGTCCCACTGCAGAACCATGGTTTTCGTACTTATTTTTTTCATCACACCAGGTTTCGTACTGGGTAAACAACAGAGAGCACCGAATACCATTTATCCTAATATCTTTACAGGCCTGCGGTGCTTCTTCCACATTTATGACTCATTTGGTATGTACGCCGGTTACGGAAAGTTCTGATTCCCCAATTAGTACTTGACTTGAATATCTGCTTTACATTTTTTACCTAAAATTAATATTAATATTCGAAGTTAGGCAGGCGAAGGGGTTCAATTTCAACACATAATTTCCAAATACAAAATGTACTTGTTTTAAAATAATAAATAACTGTTTGAATATGGATCTCCTTTCACATTGAGAGGGTTAAGGCCATAGTCAGCCACGCTGGCCAAATACGAGTTGGCAGACTTCGCACACTTTTTTAAAATAACAAATTTTTTTCATTTTTAAATTAATTTTTTAATGTTTCGACAATATTTAAGCGTTTATGTGAACATATATGTATCAATGTATAACGCGTAATAATCTTAGACTTTGGTATACACATAGTTAATTGGCTCATGGTGCTCTCTGTGGCAACCATTTTGTCGATAAACACGTTATTGTCAAATCATATGAATATCACGAACGTAGCAGACACAAAGAGAAATTTCACAATGTGAAGTCCCCTTTAAAGTCATATAACGAGATAATAACAAAGATACCATCTGAAATTCAAAAGAAAGGATGAAAAGATACTGCAATGGATAATACCGTCTGCGGTGGCGATTGTGTGAGACGACCGGGGACTATATAAATAAAATTATTATAATATTTGACCTCACAAAGAGCTGGAGAGCTGGGAGGGTGCTGTTTTAAAATTATACGTGTACGAATCGTCTCGTCACATTTTTTCTTCTCTAAGATATATTAAACACAAAATTTAATATATATCATGCATAGAGTGATATATGCGAAATATAGGTAGATTATTATTTTGACATTGTTACGCCAGATCCTTTACGGGGTAGGCACACAGCATTGAGTAACAAATTTGTCTATCGTTATAGCACTGACATGCCATTTCTACATTCATCAGTCTCTTTATTCACCAGTTTTATATTTAACTAATATAAAACACACAAAATGGCTGACAGTCACAGAATGTCCCAGCTCTTTTGTTCGGTGATTTTATACACACGCATATAATTTAACTTATACTTGAGGCCTTGCTGATATTGAAGCAGTGTATTCAAGCAAAGGGATGTAAGACCACTTTGTGTATGGAAAAATTCCGCACTAAAAGCGGGAGAGACCGTAATAAAACTATAAACAGACAACGTCTACGAGGGCTCCCGGGTCTTTTGTGCGCTCTTTAATAACTCACGTACGAAACAAATGAGTATAGAGGAACATTTTAACTGTTTCCGGAAGTCTCTCCTGTAGTTTTGGGTTTATAAACACCGCTTCTGTAAATTTGCTGCTAATCAGCAAAGGTACAACTTAAGAGGATGCTAGTAATGTGTTTAGATTTAGAACGTCTAAGGAAAATCTTCACGACGAAACGTACTTTGGAAATGAGTGACTTCGCAAAAAAGATTATTTATATTATTAAAACATAAATTGTACGATTTATTATGTTATACCTAATATTTATTGATTCTTTACATATTATCCATTAACATTATACCCATATACTGCATGAGACGTGCAGCATAACTGCTCAAAAGTATGAGTACTTATTACGCACCTCTGCCTATCCGTTCGGGGAAATATAAGCGTAATGTTATGTTATGTAATTCAAAGATTCTCTGTAAACGAAATGTTTACGAAACTTTTATATTTGCATTGTAACAAAACAAAAGACATACAAACGAGGAACCTCCTTCATTCGGCAACTTAATAACGCACGTATGTTTTGGTAACTTTGCTAATATTTGGTGCCTTTTATTAAAACCGGGGTACACAGGCTCAAGGGTAATGTGTGGCGTGATGTGTATTTACGTATAATTTTCTTGAATGTTTAACCGGTAAGAAAAAATTGTAAGGAAGTTTAAAGCAAGAGGAATTTTTATCGTTTTATTATTCCAGTGTTGGAACAAGGGTCTCCTCTCAAAATACACGCATATGAACGTATTATATATGTATAAATATTTAAGTCTATTAAAAACATGAATTAATTGTTACAAATGCCTCGCTACAGTTTAGTACAACCTTATTAATGTCAGGTATCGAGATCTCAAACTGAAAAATGTTAGGTTCCAAAATGAAAACGAATGAAATATATCAGGTACTGATATTATATAAAATATTGATCAAATAGCTTTTTGTATGGATAATTTTAGTTCATATATTAAAGAATATGTAAGGACGGTAAGGTTGTCTAAAGGAAAGCGACCCTCCTTACTTTTTTATTTGACACTAGCAAATTATGCTTAAACAATGACGTATTATATCATTTAGCATGCAAAAGGATTTTCTATTTGCGATTAGCTAATTGATGTATGTAGACTGTAGTGTCACATTATTGTTAAAACCTCGTACATCTATCTAAACGTTACTTAAAATGATCTGGTAGCGAATAAAACTTATCTTACGTAGTGGCAAGCGAGGACTGGGTTTTACAATATATGCCTCGTGTGGAGTCCGATGGGACAGCGCACCGAGGACACCACTATCTTCCAATATATGTATATCTAAAAGCTTCTCTACACGTGTTGATTGGCCAGCTAGGTGAATATAATAGATTCTACGTCACTCTATTAAGACCTGCAAAAGGTAGAGTATTTTTAAAAACATGTCATTCTGCAAAAAAATGCTAAATGTAGGGTATTGTTAAAAATACCGACAAAATAAGCTACCGAGGAAGCCAACAGGGCGTACGACTACCACAACAAAATTTGCATGAAACATGTATATTTACACAGTTTTAAAAGCATATAGCTATACGTTATTAAGCGTGGACAAGTTGTTAATAGCTTCGTAACACGTTCACGTGAACTATGGCCGATTATGTGGGCCCTTGTTTTGACGACAGCTTTCAAATTAAAAGTTTTTAGAGCGAATTGAATGTGTAATGACGGGCGGCGGGGACGAAGGACGCGGCTAATGGGAAAACTATTAAGTTGTAGCGCGGACTGTTATTAAATGTTGAATTTCACCGTACTCCTATGTAAATGAATACTTGTAGTATTAGTTTATTGTCGTGCTGAGTGAGATGTAGTGTTTTTATTCATGGCGTAGTCGGTCATTAATTGGCTTTTTGTCTGCGAACGCGAAACTAGCAAACATAATATGAAACGTAGTAACCACCATAAACTACATATTTTAGGGTCATAAGAGAAATACGTCAGGTCTGTAAGGATAGGCAGTTTGTCTTCTCTGCCTACATTGTAAGGGACTTGACGTGGTAATATAGTAATAAATATTGTTTGGCTAATCATGGCAAGTGATGGGGAAGGTTGGGAGATACACCATTTTCTTGTATTTGATTCACCTATTATACAGAGCAGTGTTTCGAGCGATAAATATTTCATTTCAGAGACGATTCGAGATAAGTACGTTCTGGAAAGACATCGTTTAATATTTGCCATTTATTCCCAGTGTTATCGTATTAGTTCTATGTATTGGATAGATATACGTTAATCTCTTTCAACCATTATTGATACGAATTTCATTTCAAGTACTAGATTGTCGATCTATAATATTAATACTTATTTATACGACAGTCGTCTATAGGTAAAGCTGGATTAAACATTTGGTATTTCGAATGATATTTGAAAGACATAAAAATCTATTTCATCACAAACATCTGTAATTTCGTATAATGATAAATACAAGTAGCAACATAAGGGTCTAAGGGAAGCACCCTTACGAAAAAATCTAAACGTGCTTACAGTGAAAGCTCAAGATTCTTCCACTGGCGTAATTACGTCGGTGAATAAAAAAAGATTATGTAAAGGTTTAATCAAGGGGCCGGGCAGCGGGAGAAACTTGACGTATCACAGTTACACTGATTAGTGAACGAACGCACGGATTGACGAAAATGGCAGGCCAGGGGGTTGTTACGGGGGCGGAAATAAGGGTGGGAATAATAGAGGAATACCAGATGTGGGTAGATTTACCGGGTTTTTGTACAATACGAACCTCAAAAATCTCCGAAATTGGAATGCGCTGTGAAAAGAAGGATGAATGTTGAACCACGTCAGGTGCGTATATATGTAGTTATTATTTATTTATGTATCTATTTATTTAAATTTTTATTAAAATAAATGTATGTAGTTGGCACTCGATGCTTTTTGTCTACTTCGCAATGGACGTGCTGGAAAAAATAATTATAATAGATTGCAGTAGTAATTGTATTAATGATTGCTTCCTCTTTATTTTCGATTACAATTTTATTAACTGGAAATGAAATAATCCTATTTTTCTATGAAGTCATATTTATGCTTACAATTTTTACTACTTTTACACTTCTATTAGGACTCCTGCTTATAAGAGGAGTTCTAGGGTGTCCTGTGTAGGGTGGTTATATTCTTGGCCATTCAGATAAAAGACGTGGAACAAAGTAAATGTAACAATAATTCGGTACCGTCTGCTTACCCCGTTACCCGGCCTGAGTATACCTAATAATATTAATATGACTGTAACTTCTTGTAGGTTTACTATATTTATTATTACAATTAAGGATAGCATTTTAAATCCGTTAATCCATTTAACCGTTTCCTATATATGTTATTTCTGCGTTGTTACTGATCTGGAGCAGTAATGTCGGATGTTGGTTTAACATTGTGAGCGCAGTTTAATTAAATAAAGTAGATGAGTTGGTGCGGTAAACTCGCGAGCCTTGTTTAAGGAGAATATTGTACGCTAAGTGCTCAAATAAACTGTCAAAACGGAATTTAATTTAATCCTTACAATTTATGTAATTAAGTATTTATTGTTAATTAACACGGTTACAAAAAACCATTTATATAAATGAACACAATAATTTATAAAATACAATACCAAAAAGTTCATAAATTAGAAAAAATAGTTCATAGATTAAAAATATAAGTTGAATGCAGATATATTAAAATATATAAGGAATAAGTCGCCAGGTGCAATCGTAAAACAGAAGTTTAATTTTGTCACTAATAGTACATTTTAAATTGTGTTTAAAATTTTATATTTATTTTTTCTTTCTAAACTCCAAATTCAAATAAATTAACAGTATCTGACACAAGATATACGTACATACATATGTTGGACAGGTAAATGAAATATTATACTTGAAATTTTACGTGTTACTCAGGGTTTAACAGACACTGCAAATGCCGTCAATGCCGTAAATTGCCGTCAATACATTATCACTATTTGTATCCTGCTTCTCCTAATGTACTGAAGATATTTCCTAGTGGTCAATATTAGTAGTATTTACTTTGTGTGTATTAAATTAAACTACATTTTCTTTAATAGAGTGTTATCGACAAATGAATAATGGAATTAATTTTTTTCAAGTCTTATCATTTCCCTGTCGGACACTTGTCTTTTGTCAGAACAAGAGGTTTAAGCTATGTTACGCTGCCTGAGTGCGGGTTGGCAGATTTAATACGCCTTACAAAATATCTTCAAACAAATTCAGTTTAAATCGAAAATAAAATCAGCGCAGTATTCGTCTTAAGAGAGCGTCTCGCGACTTACTTCTCTTTCGAAATTCTCGCAAATCCTCGGCGACTGCGGGTTAAATTTAGCGAAAAACTAAATAAGAGCCTCTGAAGTTTCCATTTCTTGTTTAAAAGACTGATAAAAATAAAGGGATGGAAAGAAAGGGTGGGGGTTGTTTTTTATCTCTTCCATACAGAACGCTAATTAATGCGGTTCTCCAATTAATTGATTCAGCTCTGTTTGCGGACGCGAGGATGGTTTAAATTGGCTCCTAATAAATTACACCGGCTCTTTTAAAACCCTAATGAAAAAATATAACGCTAATGGCTTCTACCGTCTTAGGGAATCCATTAATTGATTACGGAAGAAACGGCGAGTCAGTTCAATGTGCGTTGTACGCTTACCTGTTGTTTTACACTAGTGTTGTTTCGCGGCTGTTGTCGTTTAAGTATTGTAATACCGTGGTATTACTATAAAACGATCACCTCAGATTCCTTACGGGGTAGGCAGGAAGCACAAAGTACCAAACATCTCTATCCTTACAGACTTGATGTAGGTACTGATTCTATATTTATCACTTTCCAAAAATACACCTTCCAGTTCCGGAGACCGCTGACTCCTCCATCAGCGAGTGTCTCATCTACTTGGTCAAAAAATTATCACGGTACCGTAACATTGAAACGATATTGCAATATGATTCAAACTTTTGTAAAATGTAGGTATACATATGTCAGTTTCATAGTTGAGAAATGGACCTATATTTATTTGATGTAGATTTTTAATCATTGAATCTATTTGATTATGGATTATGAATATTGCTCAGTTTGTTTGCTAAAACTTTGTTCATAGTCACATACTCGTAATGTATAAAGAGAGTCTGTCTAGATAATAAAAAGTATTATCTGCTTATTTCCTGTAGGTACATATAGCACTAATAAATATAGTTGTAATATGCAGAGTTAGATACAAAATATTTTGACACATTTTTAATTTTTTTATAATTTGATATCAATAGGCTCATCACCTATTTTACTAGTACAGTGGGACGAAAATGTAATTGCCAAAACATGGGAGTGTAGTTACTAATCTCCGCTGCTTACCTCTTACAGGATTACAGGCGTGATTTAGTTACTTTTTTTATTTGATGCTAAGTAGATCTACTATTCTGATAGTATAGCAAAAGTAAATCAACCGATGTATCAGAACATATTCATACATATGTAATTTATAATGTTACTTCCCTCTTCATTACATTGAACATCGAAATCGTGTTAATGAACATTGTAGGCGAGGTTATTAATTAAATTAATGCAACCATAAAAATATTGGATGATTTGGTATAAAAAACACGATTATAATACAAATAACGATATTAATTTCACACGATTTCATAATGAAATTACCAAGGCTTTCGCGCGGTTGCCGTATCGTAGCCTCGGGTGATGTGAAATTTTGGGCGTAAAGTTGATGATAAAGACTAATATTTTATCGTCTATTTTTTAATAGTGTTTCATATACACTTTAACGTACATATTTTCGAAAAAAATTCACGTAAATTGTATTAAAATATACAGACTAATATAAAATAGATATAAATTTATTAATATTTTTGTTACACAGTATTTATTTTTAGTTCAATATAGATACTATATTGGTAGTATCGTACATTTGTTCTTTTCTGTCTCTCTTTCTTGTCGTATACTCAAGGTCTGTCTGGCGGACGTCCGTAATAGCTATAATAAAGTTGCCATTTATGTATTTGCATTTCCATTGTTATGTAGTAAAATAATTCTCTATTTTTTGTGTAATAAAATTCATATAAACGTAACATCACGCTTATAATCTCCGAAGGGGCCGGCAGGCATGTTTCACCATCGTTTTATGTACCATGGAACCTATTGCCATACACCGTGATATTATTAGAAATGACCACTTGAAAATCTGAGTTAGAAACATCCGATTTGAGCCGAGCACCTCCTGATTGGCCGTCGCGCTTGCGACCATTCGACCAACGAGGCAGTTAAAGGTAATAAAATATAAACATTTTAATATTGAACTTTTATTAGCGATCTAATGTCAAAGTGTATCTTTTGAATGTACTGTATGCGACTGCTTGACCGCAGACTATGAGAGTATAAGTTTCTCTATTGTATGATTTAATTGTTTGACCACGGACTATTGTCTGACTTTGACTGTATAAATGTAAACGATGTATATTGCATATTAAATATTATCTACGTCTATATATATGAAATTAAATATTGTCTATATCTATATTTTAATTTCGTGCAATCTTCCCCTACGTAAACTTTAACTATGTAAAGTCTAGCACTCCTCCGCGCGCGCGATAATTTTAAAAAGGGTACAATTATTCCTTTTGAAGTAGGTATTATGTGTAGTTTAGTATTGATTATTTTCTTATAACTTAAAGCATCAGGTGTTTTCCCCTTTAACCACTCAATTTACATAAAAATCTCTGCTATTTCTGGGTCATTAAAGAAGGGATGAACGTCGCCACCCCGAAGCGACGTTCAGGCATTATAAATAACGTGGACTGGACAGAATTGGAACGAATTAAGGGCGGCGGGGGGTTGTAAATTTGAATTAGTGATTAAGAAACGAATTGAATCGGACAGTTTTAGAAAGTATGTGGAAAATATTAACAGCGATCTTGTATATTGTGAATAAAAGTTATAAAATGAAGTATATACACTAAACATGATAATTTAGTCATTAAGAATACGAATAGTGAAATTAATTTTAAATATATGTATACGTTGTATGTATGTATATATTTATCAATATCTGTTTATTGGTAGTTTACCAGTCGTCTATATAACAGTGGAATAATTAAAGATTTCATGATGATGTGATAACTTGTATATGTATATGTAAATTATATAATTATGTACATTAATAAAAATTTAAACAAATGTTGGTTAACAATGAAAATATAACAGAACACAGAACAGAAAATGGAATATAGTGTAACGGGTATACAATATTTTTGTGTTCTATAATCAGAAGATAAATTCAGTGGCTGAAAGGATATTAATATTGCAGCTTAAACTGTAAAAGATTTATATGAAAATGTATTTTTAAACCCATTTTGGGTATGTTTTGTACAGAAGAAATCATCTTTAACAAAAAACACCTATAGAAATGTGTTTTTTTAAATAATTGTAGTTTTTAGAAATGCCTTTTATGTTATTTGCAGATTTTGTTATATTAATAGTATTACTTAAGTAGAAAATAATTCGTTTGTGACCTTCAATAGATATTTATTTTGGAAGATCTTCACAAGCGTCCGTCTGATCTCAAACCTGGCAGAACCTGACATATGGGAACCAAGCAGCTAATAAATATACATAATGTGTACATATAAAAATATACGTAGGTATATAGCCGTTTTTACATATGATACAATGAAAACTATTCTATTTATCACAGATATAAGTATCTCGGGTCTGAATCGAACCCACAACCACCCTTTCTGCAGTCAGGTTTATTAAACACTAGACCAATGGGGCAGTCAAAATAATGAACTCAGTTGATGTAACGCTAAATTATTAGTCGCTTTCATCTCGTGAATTGAAAAAGTTTTGAAGGGAACCAACCTTCTTTTGATCTTTGGGTGAAGTATCCTGATACTTAGTCAAGACTAAGAGCGGGCTGTATTTTATTTATTGGTAAATTTACTAGTACCGTCTTCCCAGAATTACAGTAACATCCCCATTCATAGCCACGTGACCCGTACACATACACACACAAACACAAATACAAATACTATTACAAGTACTTTATTGCAACAAATAATTTGTATACAAAGGTCTTACAATTTCGAAATGGGTTCATCATATTTACCTATCACATTATTCCTAAACATTATATTATTTTTTTAACTTTATTCTTTTATGATTTCTATTACAATAAAATCGTTTGTCAAATTTAAATAACATAACCGGATTAAATAAAATCGATTACACGAAATATATAGTTTACGATAAGTTAATTTTTAATTGAAGTGATATAATTAGTAATGAAAATAGCATTCCAGAAAATAGTTATTAAGATATTCTGCTGCTCCATGCAAATAAAATGGAATATGTTCCAAATGGAATAAAAATATCCGGGTATATTTCATTTTGTCGACATCTGGTAATTTTATTCACTTTGATCTGGTCAGGCTCGTTAGTGCCACTCGGGCTTCACACAATTGGTTTAGAGATTTACTGCCTGATGGGGGAGTTAGAAATCTTCAAAACAGGCGTGCGTGTGTGTCGAGAGAAAGTCTGATGTGTGTAACGAAGCATGCCAGGTACATAAGAATAAAGTTATTTGGCACTGTTCTTTCTGCTTAGCACGTGAGAGACTAGGCGTGATTATACAATATTAACGGTCTTTCCTGCACGTGCCGTGCAAAATTCGATCACGTGCTGAAGCACGCTGCATGGGGTTAAATTGTCAAGTATATTGAAAATATGATTGCCGTATAACATCTTAAGCTGTGGTCCACTGGCAGCGATATAAGCGCTGAACGGTTAGAATTAATGATGTTTTGTTGGCTTATATTAAGTTTCATTGTGCATCGCAAGGCGTTTTCTGTATTGTCAGGTATTTTGGTTTTTAGATGTCAATATAGGCTTGGTTTAGGCTAGGTTGGGCAGGGTTAGTTTATCATATATGCATTCAGGTTGCCCAGCCAATGCTTACGAAGCCTGCCTCAGCGACAAATACGAACTTGGGAAATGACTTCGGTGCCCAGTTTTGAGCTAATGACTCATCACATTCAAATAGTAAAACATTTATTTAATTTTTTGTACATATGGTATTTAAAAGCGAATTTATTCAC
>DWME01006383.1:0-13711 GCA_018244795.1 Parelbella ahira ahira | reverse complement strand
CCCCCGCCCCGCGCGCCAGCCCCAGCCGCTCGCTCTCCTGCTGGTTGAAGTCCAGCACCGTGGACAGCACGCGCAGCACCTGCATCCTGACAAAGAGCAGCTCGTGCTTGTGAACAGAACTTGTTCGGCCGGAGTACACTCCGCTTGTTGCACTCTTTCCAATAACGCCCCCCACCCCCCTCACTTTCCTCCTTAAGCTCGACAACGTATTAGCGACTGCTCGAGATTTGTGCAAGTCAATAATTATGGTGACCACTTCATTTTTCTAAAAAGTCCGTGTTCCAGCGCTCGCCCAATACGATATAACGACACTTCCAAAACAACGAAATATAAGACATCATAGAGAATAATTAGCTGGCCCGTTAGAGGCTATGGTTTGACCTCCCCCCACTCCTTACTTCCTTCTCGTCCTTCACCATAAATGTTTGTCATGAGCACGAGTCTGCTTTATGTTTGGATTTAAAATTACTTTTATATCATCACGCCAATCACTTACGGAGTATGTAGACATTATATACCAAGAATCTCTATCCTTATAAACTACATACATCCTTTACATTAAAAATACCTATTCATGTACGTATTCAGTCAAAACTACATATGTACTCGTTTAAATTCAATCAGCCGCGTGACAAGTTATCATTTCAAATTTTCCAAAATATTATTACCATTACAATTACCTACCTGTTAAGGTTACTCTGTGCAGCGGCGGTGACGTAGTTGATGACCAGGTTCTTGACCAGATTCTTGTCAACTCTATCCTGTTGGTTGGATACCGCGTTGTAATATCTTTCCTCGGCCGCGGCCACTGACGTTTGGAGGGTACGCACTGGGGGTTGCAGATACAATGTATAAGAATAAAAAAATAATATTCATTTCAGACATACTCAACACGTGCAGTTGTATGGATCGAAAAGATGTACCGATAGCATATCAAGTTAGAACTCTTTTGATAACTAAAACTTCATAGATATATCAAATCAATATTTAAATATCACAGATGAGATCGAAATGTATTGAAATCCCATTCTATACTGGCAGTAAACACTTTGTTTGTCTACGGGAATTAGAGGAAAGAAAAATTTCAAATTGAACCTGTACTTCGAAGTGAACACAAAATATGTGGCGACTTCTTTATCAATATCACGCGTATATAAGTAAATAACGCACGTGTAGTGGCTGAAAGACACAAGAAATAAAAGATAGAAATAAACAATGAACAGAAAAATAAAAAAATATAACTCAAAACACGGTATTGTCATCTCACCAAACGCCCGGGCGGCGGCGCGGCGCGGTGCGGGCGCGCGCACAACTTCAAAGTATTATTCAGTCACTGGCCGGGGAGCGGAGGGCACTGACACACTCGGTAATACCGTGAAAGCCTTCACCTGACAAAGCTCGACTCACATACAGGGAAGAACCCCTGCGATCCCCAATTCTTTGCCATGAAACCGACCAACCGTGATAGTCAACTGGTTACATATTCCGGCAAATACAAGTAAAACTTTACAGGGGAGCGTTTCGTAATCTGTCTCCCCAACAATGCCCATTGTTCCAAACTATTCCCCCTTCCTTTGGCCAATTTTCCCCCTCTGATCCCTCAATAACCCCCCATGCGCTCCCCTTGATCCTGTCGGAATTTTGCACAATCAAGTTGTAATTTTTCGCCATCTTAACTTTATCCCATAGTGTCAACAGGAGTCAAACCTCAAGATGTTAGCGGTCCGGTGAACAACGAAACACGAGTGGCAGTGGACCTCGCTCCCCATTATCATACCACCAGTACCTGAAGTAATACTCAGAGGCGATGCGGCATTCGGTGTCTTCTAATTCTACGCAATCTTCTACTGGGAGGGGTTGCAACATACAGATAAAAAAACGACTAGAAACATTGCAAAAATATACATATACACATGTATACGTGTGTCTGTCTTGTTTCGATAACGTATAACAATAAGTACACCATTGTTAGGCAGGCGTAAGGAAATATTTTAGCTTCGTTAACAGTTAACGCGTAACAGCTAACCAATTAAACGGCTGAGAGTTGGTGGTTAAATTTTTACCAATTTGTCTCTTCGGTTGTAGCGAGGATAGTCCAGTAATGTTGCAGTTGGTACGCAACAGACATCCAAATAAACCTCATTGGGGACAGTCAAGACGTTTTTGAAAAATTCGCTTAGTAAAATTTAATATATGTACATATATGTATGGTAAATTTGTTACCTTTTGAAACAAGATACGTTCAACACATATACATGTGGATACGTTCACGTCCACATTTACGTCACGTCAACATTCAAATGTGCAAATACGTGCTGATTGAAAATAAAATCAGTCATTATCAAAACTTTTGGATACGATTACGAATACAAAATTGTTCGATATTCTCTATTAATTTGCGGAATATATTTTGTGTACTATTCAGCATTCAGTGGTCTGAATATTGCAGTAATAAATTATGTGTTACGTCAGTACGAGAAACTTCGTTCCGCACTCAAATACACTGAGCTGTATTCCCAAAGAGCGCTAAAAGAAAAGTATAACAACAACGAGATTTTTGGAGGCTTTTTTGAACAACTCGACTTAATTTTCATAATCAGTCTATAAATTGGCAAGCGAACACATGCAAAAGTTTTGACAACGTACATAACAAAAAAAAAACCAACAGAAATACAAGCAAAAAAATGGTGATCAAAACACAGGACGACACGGCGTGACAACCGACGCCTCGATCAAACCCCATATGGTAATCTGAGTGGAACACGGCGTCCCTCGCCGGCTACCTGACAACGATGAGCTCACTCACTATGAGCCCCGCAACCACGGCCCTTCTCGTAATTTCTCCCAAAAAAGGCAAGTTTCATCATGAGTTCTCTAAAAATGAGTTTGTCTCATTTTGAATTTCCAAAAATGAGTTTGTCTCATTCAGAGTTCCCAAAAAATGAGTCTGTCTCATTATAGTCTCTAAAAACAAGTTATTCCCATTATGCATTTTTTTTAATGAGTCCGTTTTAATTGTGAGCGATCTAAGCATAAGCCCGGGCGCAGTGAGTGCTCATTGATGCCAGAAGGCGGTCCGGTGGCCGCGGCGTGATAAGTCTCACAGTTACCAAATGAGATTAGACCGAAGCCGGCAATTAAGCTTTTCTTCTTTATTCGGCCGGTAAGCGTTGGCGAGTTCTTCTTCTACTTATGTATTAACAACGGAGGCATGCTTAAATGTATGTAAAATTGTTTCATACAGATAATACTCTAAGAGAATAGCATAATATTACAGATGTTTAGATTTACTTATTAAATCTACAAATGTAGAACATTTAAACCAGACAATATGAGAGATGAGTATTTTTTCTGATATTTTTCAAGAACTTTTCCTATTGCAATGTCAACAAGACACACGTCAAAAGCATAAATCGAAACGGACAACAGTAACGGAACGACATTGGCCACAGGAAGCGAGTCTCAAAACTTACGTGTGTCAAACGGTATACGGTTACAAAGTCACGGCTGTGTCACGGTAACTAACTGTATACCACCTGGCAGCCTGGGCGTGCGAAACCCCAGAATTACCAGCTGATATTTAGTCAAGTACCGCAGGTAGGACTGCTCACTTGAAACTTGCGTAACGTTTTTCAAAAGTACAAACAAGAAATCGGAAAACACAATCAAACACTACGTGCCATGGTAACGCACAATTTGGTCAAACTTTCAAATAAAACAATTCGTACTGAGATCGCTACATTACTTATGTTTAAGGTACTTGTTCCACGCACGATACGACTATAGAGCAACTTATTATCATTAAATATGTGTTTTAATATAACAATACTAAAATTATTGCAGCAAATTGTAATCACCCCACCCCAGTCTGCTTAATAGATATTAACTTTTACCTTTTTCAAAATGATAACTGTCTTACGTTCGTTTATTTATTGTGGAACAAATACTTTAATAGAATCTAATCTAAGGAATTTACAATTAATCAATATGCTCTATTTATTACACTATAGAAAACAATTTGGTACCGTAGTGAAAAAAATCATCTAACATTAGCAACGTTATACTACCTTGCTCCTTCAGATCGTTGATTTGCGCAGTCTTGGTTTCGACTTGGTCACCAAGTCGCGTGGCGGCCTGAAGACCCGCTATGGATTCTTCTAGTTTAGCATTTAGTTTGCTTATCTCTAGCCGTAGATTGTCGTTCTCACGCTTGGTAGCCTCCATTTTGTTTCGGATCTTTTCCGTCGCGTTGTATATGTCCCGTTCCTTGTCTGTAAAGTTGTTTTTATGTTTCATCAAGTGATATTAATTCCTTTTTCATGTGTCTGTTACAGTATTTCAATTGTATACCTTACTAGATGATTTATTGTTATTGCTAAATAGTCAGTAAATTTCATAAAACCGTTCACCGTTGAGATCATTTTCGCTACATGCAGTTTCAACAGATTTTGAAAAAAAAAACTGCCATTCAAAAGTCTACACCTACAGTTTTTGACATTTGTAAGGGTTTTATTAACTCGACAAACGATTTTAACAGTCGTGAATTAAAAAATCATTATAGAATGTAAAATCCTCAGTTGAATTTACAACAGAGATAGAGAGAGATTTACGTTTGCTATCAAAGTAGAAGTGCTGACGTTTGTTTATCTGCGATATGGTTTAAAGGGTTGGCATACATATAAAGAATTACTTGAAAAAATAGAAATTTATATGATTCCAAATAAAACTTTTCGTGTTACTTAGACGTACTTCCATCTTTGCAATTAACTGCCCAAAATTGTCAAAAGATCCCGTAAAAATTTGTGAAAATGCTTAATTATTGACCATTATTTGAGGTTGTCCGTTAGGGCAGATACATATTATGCTCTATAAGTACATGAAGCTAATACGCACCCAGTTGGAACTGCTCCAGCACCACTTGCAGGTTGGTCAACGCCGCCTCGCTCCTACTTCTCACGTCCTCCGCTTCACTCAGTCTGGACTGAACTTCGTCCCGCTGTTTTTCTAGCAATTTGATTTGATTCCGCAATGTCTCCACTTCTTGGTTGGCACGAATACTGCAATTCACAATTGAGAGATTTTGAATAACTGATAAATACGGCCAACATTGTATACATTATATTGGCATAATTAGTAAAAATATGACAATAGGCTCACCACCTATTCCATGGGACTTAAACGTAACTGGTGAAAAGTGGGAGTGTACTACACTCCTCTGTCTACCCCTTCGGGGATTACAGGCATGATGTTACGTAGTAAAAATATTTTTAAACATATATGTATATAGCATTCATAGGAGATCGAATATATAGATAATGAAATACAATTTTCACAGCGGCATACAACCCCAAATGTACTGTTAAACATAGAGACTCGTGGTTAAAAATCAATAAACCAACCTGTTACTGGTGTATACAGTACTCGTCTGCTTAGCTCTCTCCTCAACCTGCTGAAGCCTCACTTGACACTCGGTGAGTTTTTGCTCTGACGTCATCAACTCCTGCGTGTAGCTCTCCTCCATCTCCACTAAGTGATGTCGCAGGCGCTCTAGCTCTCTCGACGAATTTTGCTCCTGTTCTGACAACTGATAAAGAAAATAACACAAATAAAAATAGGATATTGATGATATTTAAAATTTATTTTGCCGACAAACCTCAAGTTGTGTCAAATTTAAAAAGCAACTACAAACAACACATTACGGCATTCACCTGTGCATTTTCTGCTGTCAGTTTTTTTACGGCCTCTAATTGTATGGTTAAATTTTTATCCAAATCTTCACACTTCCTTGTTAGGTTTCTTACTATGTCACTAGTATTTTGTAACTCTGTTTTTAACGTTTCATGATCACTGACAGTGCCATTCAGCGACATAATTATTTCATCTTTTTCTTTTAAACTATTTATTAATTGTTCACAATTATAACAATTGCTTGAATTCAGCTTAGACGTATCTTTTTCTGCCATTAGTTTCTTGAATTCATTCGTTTGCTCCATAAGAACTTGATTCAATCTTTGAATTTCATTGTGATATTGTATACTTTCATTGTGTTTTAGGGTGATTAGGCTAATAAGATCATTCTTTTCTATAGTTGCCTTATCAAGCGTAGTTTTGTATTCAGAACAAGTATTTTCTATCACTTCCAATTTTGATCTCATTTCCGCGATCTCCGTGTTTTTATCTTTAATTTGATTTTGTAGTTCTATAACAGTATTATTTAATGTGTCCTTTTCTTCGCACAGTTTTATATAGACTTCATTGTGAGTAGTATGAGTAGCCTGATTCAAATCTTTTAGTTTACTCCCCAGTTCCGCCACAGATTCATTTAAAATTTGTATTTCTTTATTTTTTATATCTATAGAATTTTTGTGTTCAATGCAAAGTTTTTCTAGGTCATCTGAACGACTTGTCAAACTAGATATTTCAGCGTTCTTAGAACTCACCTCGTCATTCAGTTGATATACATGTTTACTTAGCTCTTCTTTTTCTATTTGAAGTTTTTTCAATTCCTCTTGACTGTAATTTGCGCTATGACTATTATTACGCAACTTTTCAGTTACTTCCTCTAACGAGTGTTTAAGATGATCGAGTTCTTGCATTTTGATTTGCACAGCATTTTCTAGATCTGTAGCATTCTGAATTAAGTTTGCAATTTTCACGTTATTATCATTAATGGTCCTATTAAGGTTATCAATAATAGAATCTTTTTCATTTAAATCAGCAATTAACTTTTCAAATTCTCCCTCTAATTGTGCAATTTTAGTTTCTGTTGTTATAAGCTCTGATTTGAGGCGTAATTCTGAGTCATAAAGTTTTTGGTTTTCTGACCTTAGACTCGTAATCTCGCCGTTGAGAACATCGAGGTCCCCTATTTTCTCTTTTAAATGCTCAATAGTTTGCTGTAGAGCGGAGATATTCTTAAAATCTGAGTTTTGTTTTAAATCATAGGATTTATTTGCCTTTATTAATTCCTGTTCTCTAATCTTTAATTCGTTAATTTCTTTAGTGAGAAGGTCAATTTTTATTAATAATTCGCTATTTTCTTTCACGACTTGTTCTAAGTTTTTAGAAATGCTGTTCTTCTCAGTTACAACTTTTTCTAAATCTGTTTTAGAGAGTGTTGGTGTATTCTCAAGATGCTGCATTTTCTGTTCTAGCAAAATTTTACTTGATTCAATTTCGTGTCTCATTTTTTCTTCTTCTTGCAATTTACTTTCTAAATCCTTTAATTTATGAATCAGAACACCATTTGATTCCTCTAATTCTTTATAGAATATGGTGTTTGCTTCCAATACATTCTTTAGGTCATCTACTTCCTTTGTTAACAATACTTTATCATTTTCTAGTATATGTATGTCAATTGAGAGTTGTTCATTTTTGGAATTGGCAGAAGTGAGGCGTTTTTTCAAGTCATCAATTTCATTCGTTACTTTTTCAGAAATTTTTACGCTCGTGTTGTTCTCTAATTCTTCTACAGCTTTCGTTTGCACTTTACACATTTCAAATTCATTCAACATTGACGTATACTTCTTTTTCATGTCATTTAAACTTTCCTGCAATATTGTTTTCTCTTTATTTACCTCGAGTAACTCCAGTTCTATCCTCTTTATTTTAGATTCGAAAGTTTTATTCATTTTGTTACTATCAGCTAATTCTGTCTCTAATATAGCAATATTATCTTCATGAGTTTCAATAATAGGTTCTAACTTGGAAGTATTTTTTAATGCTGCAATTTCTGATATGAGGAAATCATTGTTTTTCTTCATTTCATCTAATTCCTTCTCGTAATGTTGTATATCGGTAGTCAAATAATCATTTTCAGTAGTTAAATCTTCAATTTGTGTTCTTAAATGGTTGACGTTGAGAGATTTTTCAGACAAATTATGTTGTAAGTTATCGATTTCTTTTTTAAATGAATTTAATGTTTTAAATACACATTCTAATTTATGTAATGCAATATTATCAGCTGCAGAAGGCATTTCACCGACGTAATCGACAGGAACATCAAAGTTGACATATTTATTGTATAATTGCATTATTCGATCTGATTTTACGATTTTATTATCATTGTTATCAAGGATATTAGAGTCACGTTGCGATAACTTATGTTTTAATTCACTGATATCTCTCTTTAAAGTTTCTATGACACCTTTAGCATTGTCGTCTATATTGATTTCATCTAAATGTATATCATTAGAGTTTCTTCTATCTTTCAGGATGTTCAGTTCTTTTGACAATTCTTCATATTTAGCCTTTGGTACCATATCTGACATTTCAATATGTTTAGATGCGATTTCAACATCATGTTCTAATTTTGTAACTTGTTCCTGCAATTTAAAAACTTCTTCATGCAACTCTTGATTTTCTTCTTGGAATTTTTCTGTGTTTTCTCTTAAAACACTATGTACCCTCTCTAAATTCTGGTATTTATGTAGAAGTGTATCGTAATCTAAATTTACGGCTTTTATATCTTCAATTTCCCTCTCTTTTGCTTCAATTTTCCCGAGTAACAATTTAATCTCATTCTCATAGTCATCATTGGCAGTCTTTAAACCTTCATGTTCCTGCTTTAATAATTCAAAATTTTTATTCAACTCATTTTTTAAAGTGAGTAATCTATCCATGGCCATTTGATGTTGATTATCTAGATCATCGAGGTTATTTGTCAAGTTTTTATTTTCTTCCCGTAGTCTGATGAGTTCTTCATCTGTTTCTGACCTAAAGTCCGGGACGTCTCTGTCTTTTAGGGCGGAAAGTTCATCTTGTAGTATTTGTATTTGTGTTTTATACTGGTTTTCGAGATCTTCGTCAATTCTTTTCGAAGTCTGTGGCGGCGGATCCCAGTACCAACTGGATTCTTCTTCTCGTACGCCATTTTTTCTCGAGAGTCTCTGTAAAGATACAAACATTTTTTTGATATAGTAATATAATATACTACCAAAATAATATTGACACCTTCAATTTAACATAAATTAAAGGTTATACAAATGGAATACAACTAACACAACGCAAAATCTTGATTATTGTTTTTAATAAGGACCAAGTTTAGAACATTTAAGAAGTTTGTGTAGAAAATAAAAGCCTTGATGAAAATATAAAAGCTACATTTTGACGGAGAACAAAAATTAAAACACTGGCAGATTCGTTTCAACGAATTTACTTGTATTTATTGTCAAAATGAATCGATAAAGTCAATTGCATGCTTGGTGATAATTAAAGAGCCTTGTCAACCTGACGCTACAGTGGTTCTGTACTTTTAACCATATGTATTCGCAAGATTAAGAAATAAGTTAAGTTCCGAATAAAGTATCTTTACAGTTTGTAATACTTTTTATGTAACAATAACCGCAAAACAAGAAATTTTTAGAAGATGTAATGAAAAGCGAAGAATTTGTGAAAAAGACTGTTATCATTAAGTTTTGGAATCAGGTTACAATTAGAAATATTACATGGTAGGGTAACAAAGTTACTATAATTAGATTTAATCTACTAGCCCTACCAATGGAATTATCGGATACGTTTACAGTATTCACCATACAAAAGATGAATAAAACCGATAACAATCTGATAGCTTCCGAAAATAGAGAAAAACGAAAACAACATGAAAAGTCACTCGAAATATAACACAGAAAATGAACGTGAACGCATAGTGATAAAGAAAAATTGAAAAGCACGTTTCGAAACGGTGACTTTCCAAATGATAATGCAATAGTTAGTAACATTTGAGCGGCTAATGTGGCAGCGGCGCGGGCGGCGCAAGTGCGACCGTCTGTTCAAACACGATACGTTATCGCCCCGTTTTATGGTTCAACGGCTGACTCACGGCGACATGTGGAGTTAATACATACGTACATACGCTTGCTTTTAAATACGCTACATTTTTATTAATACTCAGCGATCAGTCAGCGTAATCCATAGAATTCTAACTTTATAACTATAAGCCTCTTCCTAAACACGCTTTGAAGACACAGATAATATGTTGGTTGCACATAGCACACTAGTTGGAAGGAAATTGAAACATTATGTATCAGTCAGTCTTGGTTGGTTAACAAATACACTAGAAATAGTAATCTGACTGTGCACATGACCATCAGTTAGGGTAATTAGAGTGCCATTTTGAAATCAACTTTTCCAAAAATGGATTTGATTGGAATCAGGTGATGATAAGAGATTAACAGATGCCGATCGATAACTAACAATAAAGTAGGCTGCGTTAAAACAGGATTTTCCTCAGTCTATTAGCGGACAACGTATTAATTAGTGATGGTAATAATGACGATAACCATTCAATAGGCATTTGCCATGATCACAGCGTGTTCGTTTTGAGATCATATATCTATTTTTTACTTCCAGGATAGAATTTTGTGTACGACAATCTGAGAATTAGAACACTAACTGGATTCGGTAATGAAATAATTATTAAAATATACACGAAAATTTATGAGGGTGGGTGCTAACGAAAACGAATAGTTTTTTTTATTCTAAATAGAATTAATTTGCTAATAGTATATCTCACATTCCATGAATGAACTTGCTCCTAAGTAAAAGAACAGTGGTCATAGTAGTTAACATTGAGTGTGACCACTACTCCATTGGTCCACCAGTGGGTACCAATTTTGTTTGGGAAACATGAAACGCTTAATTTTTGGACGTTACCAAGCCATCGCCGCTTGAGACATTAGTCTAACATTAGGGCGACCTTCGAACACAATGTCGACGTCACCTAGTCGCCCCGCTGAGTACATGACCCCTTAGCATACGCTTGGCAACAACCAACACGAACAATATATTAATGCACACGATGCAACGACGAGTACACTCGCTCATATGCATTATTTCTATGAATTATGAATTTTAACGCTGACTCAGTGATCAACAATTTGTTGACTGCTCGCACTTTGCACTTGTGGTAATAAAGAATTGTATTACATATACATATCTTAGACGATACATAGCAGTAGTTGACTGGCATCATTAATACCTATCGTATTTGTATAAATAAACCCATTATTTCTAAACGAAGTAAGCGGACAAAGAGACAATCAATTATTTCGTGCTTACCACAACAAATGAAGACTTATACCATTCAAAGCAGTAAAGTAAGTCAAAAATGGGTTGTGTACACGAAAAAGTAAATTTCAATGCCTTATGTTAGCAGGAAACGGAGGCCATCTCCTTTTTCGTATAGAATTGTTCCAGGTACATAGACCTCCCTGTTATCATAAAATAAACCGAATTTATTAAAACGACTATTATTACGAAACGGCCACATTGACAACTGCTAGGTCGATACAGATGCCTGACGCCCTAGTACAGACAGTGTCAAACACGTTTCTGTATTAATCCGTGGAAATGAAACTTTTTAATTGGATTAAATACACATTATCAAAAACATTAATAGTTTTTTCTGTCAGAATGTTCGCAATCACTTATACGTAGATTACTAAGAAACAACGAAAAAGTCTTCGCAAATTTTTTGTCGCACTTCCTGTAGCAAGTGGTGCGTGGAGGAATAGATAATGCGGTTGACGAGTCGGTGTCGGCTGACGGCGTCGCTCGGTTAATTTGTGCGTCGTATCTACTTCATGAAAATTTGTTATCTATTAATTATCAACTGCTTAATTACAACAAAGGTGAATTCTTGTATCAATGAACGTCGAACTCTGCCGGAACAGTAAAAAGACATTGGAAATTTTTACACATCCCTATGAAAAATACGCTCCACAATATTGTGGATTGTTAGGTATGGGAATATTATGTATGTATATATTTTTGACTTTTTTCTCGGTCGTTTTCGGTTCAGATATTCTCGAAATCGACAATACAACAACTTAACGAAGTGTGACTCTTTAGTGTGGCTTCTTTTTAATATGATCATAACAGTTTCAGGAAGAAATGTATGATACAATTAGAATTATATTATTATTAATCCACAATAATTGACAAAAAGCCGAATACTTTTCAAAAGAAAAAGTATATAACGTGAACAAATTCACGGACCTGAGCTACAAGAACATAGTCACAACTTGGTTTCCGACGCGGTGCCAGCCGCAGGCAGTCCGTCTGTTTGATCTAGTACGGGATTTAGATAAGCGAGCGCTTATCAGGCGTTATCGCATGACCGGTGCGCACGAGCTTCGGAGAGCCTGCCCGCCACGGGGTAGGGCACAGAGGTGTGCAAGCACGGCGCGAGATTGTGTAACATTGGTTGAGAAGGCCACGGCAGCCTAACAAACAAGACAGAAATTCACAAACTCCACGTTTATGTAGAAATGCCGAAGAAATTCTGAAGAATTAATATGTGATGAAAAAAAAAACTATTACTTATCGCAATGTTCTTCTTTCTTGTCATAATACACTTCACTCTTAGAGGTCTGTGTTCCACAAATGAACATTCAAAGATTAGATGAAGATTTTCGTTGTCTAAGTTATATTTGGCCAAAATATGTTTATAATTTATAACTTAAAAATTTTAGATTTACGATAAGAATTAGTGAATTTTTGGAAGGCTTGTTGATCTAAATAATGGTACTCAAAAATGACGAATGGTACAAGAGTTATACCTGATTTTTATATTACATACGCAGAGTGAAGACTGTGATGAAATACGTACTTGTTTTATTCCTATTTATCAAAGATCAATATTAGCTACAATTCAACGTTGTGTTATTAAAATCCAAATTAATCAATGTTATATTGTCATTAATAATGGAAATCATGCCCAACAACGGCAGGTAGAATGAGTCGAAGCCAGAACACCAGTAGATAATGGAAATATTAAACGAAAAAATATTTCGAATATATTTCCTAGAAAAGGGTCCTCTCGCTATATAGAGCCATCTAACATAGAAGTTTGAATATAGGCCGGGAGGGACGTCACGCTAGAAGGGCACAGATGCGATTCGTTAGAGATCGCATAGTCCTCCAATAACGCAAGAGAAAGGCCAGCGCCGATTGTAGAGCGGTAAAAATTCCTTTGAACCACATATGACTTCCACGTTAGTACCGATGTAGATATTAAAGAATTTTCCCTCAATACCAGGTAAAAGATTCAATGACAAAATTGTGTCAGCTAATTAAGATAGTAGTTGGTCTCCTCTAATAAGCGTTATGTCGCTCTGCCCTCGGCTCGTCGCATTGAGCTTCTGCTTGCAGCTGTTTCTAAATCGTCAACACATCTACCTGGAGGGCGTCCTACACGACGTCTGCTCATATTAAATACATAAAAATAAATACAATTTCCGGTATAGCTCATACAGCAATAACACCGGCATATCAAATCGCGTTTATAACTTGTTTATGGTCTATTGTTGATTCCTGGAGCTGTGGCCGGTGTCGCAGCGCGCTGCCAAGGATTCCCCTTAAAGAACTGTGACTTATTTGATTGTTTATTTAAATATATGAGAGAAGATCACCTTTATCAATTTCAAACAGATTTATTATCCTGATAAAGAATTACAATCTGACATAATTTTGACGCAACTTTCAAAGCCATGGGTCTAGGTACCTATCAAAATATGCATCAATGCATACGCCAAATAAATCGCTGAACCTAAAAAACTTATATTACTGACAAAATGTTACTGCATTTTGTATTGGTGAATATATTTTGCTGAACGTATAGTAACAATATATATAACCAAAGTCATCGACATAGCTCAAAGGATTAGCTCGCTGAAGTGGCAATGGGCTGGGCATATCTGCCGAAGAACCG
>DWME01006382.1:0-13714 GCA_018244795.1 Parelbella ahira ahira | reverse complement strand
TCTTTCTTCTGGCATTTTCTAGTGTCTGTAAAACATGGCTCTTCATTCATCTAGCGTTTTCAATATGGATTTTTCAATGGATTATTTATATGGTCCTAAATGTTTTTATAATGTCGTTATATGAATTATATTATTATATATATTATATTATTATTTTTATCCGTTTCAATTTATCAACACTAAAAAGGATATTCCTGCAATCGACATTTCGAGAATATTTTTCAATAGTTCACCGCGCTTCTTCAACTACACATGGATAATAAAACACGAAATTATGTTCAGCCACACATATGATTTTTTTTTATTTGATTCAAAGACGAAACTGTTCAAATTATCTGTCATTACAAAACCATTTATTAAAAGTAAGCAATATTGGCTACAGAGTTATAAAAATCAGAGCCACTTTAAAAATTCGATGATATTTATTTTAAAAAATAATATTTACACTAAATACAATTAAAAAATTCATAAGGCGTTAAATTTGCTCTTTTTATAACTTTATTACTAATACATCATAAGAATATAAATATATGTAGATTCGAAATACGTGTATAAATAAAACATGACGGAGGAAAAACGAGCAATGTTTTAAGTGTGAAATATTAAGTGTGCAACATTGAAAGTTTCCCAAGTAAAATGTTTATGAATGTAAGGAGAAAGTTGGAAGTTCGATGGAGGTACTTTTAACGTCTTTTCGTGGAATGAGGATTACACGGGAACTGCGTTAGGTCAACCGGCGCTCGCTCCCGATAATGGAATAAAATTGTGATTCTTTCACCTTTCTTTTGGATATGGGAATTAAAATGAAAGTTTCGCTTTTACTTCAAGAGCATGCGAATTGTCAGCGTTCTGAATTATTTTTCTAAAGTCTCTGTATAACCCGTGCAAGATAACTACATACCTATAATGTTAAATATTTATAATATGTAGACCAGTCGTTGATTACGTATAGTGCGTTTTCAATTTAAATAGAGTTATCTTGTTACTGTTTCTTACAGTATAGTAAAGAGCTAACAATTGGTTTTATTTGTACTGTACAAACACGTGACTGTGACGTCATCACACAGGTCTCAAGGTATCGCGCACGGGCTATCTTCTAGTATTTTCTAAATCATTCACTTGATCAACCTGATGACGTCATTGTCAGTTGTGCTACATCTACACACAGTGGGCGTACTGCTGCTTAACAGCAAGTCTAAACCTTATAATACGATTATTTAACGAGCAATTTGTAATACCGGTCACAGTGCCTCAATTCTCGGCCGGACAGGCATCTGAATTATAAATTTATCTGAATGATGAATTTAATTATGAACAGATAATTAAATTCATAATTCAGATGCCTACCGAAGACTGAATACGGCCTCAACGTTTACTTGTCTATTTGTCTGTATGCGTTGGTTGGTACAACTATATAGTAAATAGCCCAAATACCAGGCTAAAATAGTAAAACAAATACTCATATCATACCTTTCTAAAATCACAAGCTTCTAGAAATTCACGTACTGAATAAAGTTAATTCATATACTATACGAATTACCTTGGCTTTAAGCCGATTTATAAAAATATTTAATAGAATTAAAAGGATCATTTTTCCCAAATATTGTTATATAAAAAAATTTTGCTTAAATAAAAAACAGTTTGAACAAAAATATTAAGCGATACAAAAATGTTAACAAATTTTTGAACATTTTTATATTCGTATCAAATATAATTTTTATTCAATAAAATAAGTGTTTAATTCCGTTAGTTCTTCGTTTGTTACAAAAACGAAACAAAGCGAGCTTCTTAAGTATTTAATGAAAATAGTTTCGTGCTGAAATAAAGTGCTAAAACGGAAGCTACGTTCGAGCCACCATCTATTTACTTTGTTATCTGCTGGCTAATTTAACAATGTTGAATAAACACAGCAACAATAGACATTTAAGATATATATAACAAAGTATTTATTGCGCCGAAAATATACCAATTAATCTTACCATTTGTCCTCGAAGCCCGCACTTATCATATGTATATTTATTTATATAACTATAGGGTCGTGAATGTGGAAACACAGCAACTCTGCAAGGATGGAGACATTTGGCACTACGTGTCGTCTGCCTGCCTCGTAAGGGTTCTTGCATGATGATATGTATGTATAAATGTATTAATCATACGCATACTATTAAAATAAAATGTACAATGCACGCATTGAGGCAGTTGTTATCCGGAAATGAAGTACAACCACGCCGCAGGCGATTTATATGAAACTTTACATATAGATGATAAACTGTTATAACATTGAAGCGGCTAATTGGCTCATCTAATATTAAGCTATAGTCGATTATACGGGACCGAATTATGGATTCAATCGTGTATAGACACACCCGTGTTAGGTGCACCTAATAAGGCTTCCTACACACGATCTACGAATCGTAAACACAACTTTTTTGTCTGACTACAACTGAAAATGATTTAACAATGTTTCGGTTATTATTTGAGGACAGAAATAATTGAAACAACTTTGCTTATTTTAACTTTGTTAAATTAATTCAATAAATCTATTTTTTTGGCTCTTATTGCTAATCGCTTACCCCGTAAGGGCTGGGGGTGATATTAAAATAATTCTATTAAAAACCAAAATATTAAAAGAGTTTAAAACTGATTCAGAACCTATAAATGAATATGTGAATATAAATGAAGCAGATCAGTTTTGTAACTGGTAGACATATGTAATTGTCACTTGCTGCTCTCTGGCTAATCCGGAAGGTACTTGGCGTGATGATATAAATACATCTCTGTACAAAAAAACACTGTCTTTTCGAATAAGTGGATACTGAAACAAAACAGTTTTGCCGTTAGTATTATAGGCTGGAGTGCGGTGAGCCGTCAGACAAGGCCCGTCTCCAGGGCGGTCCAGTTGTATCAATTTACAGTTTACAACCGCCGGCTATCAAAGATACCGGCTTGGACTAATTGCTGGTAATAGAAAACCGACCACTAAACTACATTTATCAAATTGAAACGAAATAACTTCATTCGATTGACCATTACATCGTACAGTAAAAATTCCTTAGCTAAATAGTTCGTCAATAGCTTTTAAACACTAAAACTGTAGCCTCATAAAAGGATATTGTGTCCGAGGAATGTAAAATATTTGTCCAAAACAGAAAAGGTCTTGCAAAGACTAAATAAAATTCGTTCAAGTTTCAAGTTTTCCAAACAAGGCAAAAATCTTTTTTACTATGAAGGCTAAAGAAAGTTTCGTTAATTTCCAATTATGATTTTTCAACTCTATAGTAACGTTTAAACGAAGTTAATAGAACTACAAGTGAAATATTTAACGCTTCGTTAAACATTGTTTAGTAAAAAAGGTTCGATCTTTTAAATATTTACCTTATAGTTGGTATGATTATTAACTTTACGTTAAAGACAGGTATTTTATAATTAACTATTGAAGAAAAAATGTTTTATAATAATATAATAAGCCAAGAAAGGCAATTTTTTTGTTCATCGTTTCTCACAAAAACGTTCACTCTTTGTACATTTTCCATAAGATTATTTTGTGCACAGATAATTGGAAAAATTATACACGTGTTCAATGAACATATTTGTGCAATGATGTATTAAAATTACATGTTAAATTTGTTCGTTTACTAGAGACATGAGGAATATTAATAAAAGGCTGTCACCATCAGATACGTACTCGTAAAATGTGGGGCACATCTAACGATTTTTTACTTGAACATTCCTGAAAGACCCTGTTCGGTAATTTGTTACACTACGCTTTTCGGCTTTCTGTACAAATTTGAGTAAATATTGGTATTATTGTATGTTCATTTCTTTTTACGTAGCATAATAGTCACAGAAAAATTGATAAAAATTTGAAAAAAAAAAATCTCACCACAGATGGTCAAAAAACCTTATCAGAAAAAAAAATACTCTTTTCAAAACATAGTCGAACTATACTTACAAAATAAGTCGATAAATACATTTAAACGACATGATATTGTTTTAATGCTTTTTACTTCCAAGTTTTATAACCGTAACACATAGGCTCAATATACGTATACAGCTGCCACATATATACATATGTACCTATATTATCACGCTAGGTCCCTAAGTGTAGACAACGAACAACGAGTTTATATTCGAGGTTGACCGATGTTTATAGATGAGTTTTTGCTTGCGGCAAAGTAAGCTTAAACACACCACAGCTGCGGGTAAAAACACGTGCCTCTATAACAGAGGGATTTTCATACATTTAAGACAGATGCTTACTGCAATCAATAAAACTGGAATAGACGTATAGATCTTCGTAAATACAGTAGAGGATATTAAAGGCTGGTCATCAACAACACTCTTATAGTTACACTAGCTGTGCCCGCGACTTCGTCCGCGTGGAATTTAATAAAAAAGTTATTGATCAGTTCGCAGATTTTAGTTATTTAAGCGGTAGGTAGGTACTGGACAGTACTTGGACGTTGCAACATTACTTTATTTTATAATTCTAAAATTCTAAAATATAAGTAGGTAGCCTAAGTTACTCCTTATTAAATCAGCTATCTGCCAGTGAAAGTTCCGTCAAAATCGGTCCAGGTTTTCCACAGATTTACCGGAACAAATAGACATACAAAAAATTTTAAAATGTTATTTTGCTATATGTATCTACCGTGTATTCATACATATGCATTTAATAAAAAGCGGTTATTTTAATATTACAAACAGACACTCCAATTTTATTTATCTGTATAGTATCTTAGACATGAGACTTTTTATGGGTGAAATTTAAGACCATAGTCTTAAGCCGTGGTTAAGTGTGGATTGGCAGACGTTGTACGCTTTAGAAGAAGATTGATCAGGATTCTGATATGTGCAGTTATTTTATACGATTTTTGCCTTTGCCATCGAGTCATTTTCAAATAGGCCAAATTAATAAGTGAAAGATGCAGTAGTTAAGCCTATTTTAATACAAAAATACAAGATAGAAAATTAATAAGAATAAAAAAAATTTAATTTACAATTCTGTTCATTTAACAGACTTGTTCATACCAACTTTTGATATTACAAAGCCCAACTCTTTCAGGGGATAGGAAAATAGCAAAATGCAATGTACGCCTAGTGGTTCAAAACTTACAATAGACTGGAGATTGATCAATCACAGAAATTGGTGTGACATGACCATCATTGTCTGGGTAGACGGAAGACGACGTGGCATCCGCTCGAGCACAATGGTGATATAGGATCTATTATGTGACATCAATGCATCGCGGCGACCTAAATGGCGTTATGGTGAGACATCAAAATTTTTACACGTATTTTCACGCGAACTAGCGACAGATATGGGAGAACATTCAACTGGAATTCATTGAGTTTTTTATTTCAAATATCTTTGAAGTACCCACACTTTTGTCAATGAGTGTGCCTCTGTACACATTAACGCTGTTCTACTAATTGTTTGATATGTATTTATCAAACCCACGTAAGCACTATTTTATCTTATATAATACATTTGTAGCACGTAAAATTTTAATTTATACTTAAATTTTAGATTTAAACTTTAATTACATGAATGTCGCACTCCTCATACGAACTTTATTCCTACTAATAGTTACAAGTATTCCGTATTAATATAATATCTACTCTATTTATAAAAGTTACTAAAAGCAAGTTGATATGCACCTTACTCTTACTCAAATGAGACTTTAATTTCTTGCGTACAACACACTCAAAATTGTAGGTTTCAAAATATACTGACAATACATTGGAGATTACGTAGCAAGAGTGTAAAATTCACTGACACTGAGAAAGTCTACTCCTCTGCCTACCTCTTCGGGGATTACAGGCGTGATGTTAATTTTTTTTTACTGAACAAGCCTAGGTCCGATCATCATCAACCATTTTATCATTCCGCTTGGATACGGGTCTCTTCTCAGAATGAGAAACATTAAGGCCAATCTGCCACACCGGCCACGTGCGGGTTAGCAGACTAGTTTGAAAAAAATTGTATATCAAATGAATTTCAATGCCTGGAAGTTTTTGGTAGACTGGATACATAAACTAAACACAATGTCAAGAATCTATAAGCACTGACCATAAATACGCAAAGTAAAATACATAGTTATCACTGACAAACCTACTACAGTAAGCAACAACCAAATGCAGTAAGGAGATCAAATAGAAAAACGCAAAAGCCGGTATAGTGCCTACTCGTATACGTAATTGGCGCTTTGTACAGAAACTCGAAAATCTCGTACAAAGTTCATTGATCTGCGAAAATTTCATAAAGCTTAAAAATTCAGAATACCGATACCATTAATTCGTTTCTTAAAGATTACATTAATTTAATATTGGAAACCAAATAGTATACGATAAATAGAGATTAATATTAAAGAGGTAGGAATATTTGGCACTCGATGCTCTCTACCTACCCTGTAAAGAACCTGGCGTAACAATATAACAATAATACAAAATTTCCCAATAACATAAACAGAACATATACAAAAACACAGTCGTTGACTAATATTTGTGTTTCTACATGCAAATACGCGTATCACAACATCGCCCGTTAAATTAAATTTAACTGTCAGTCTTTCTCCACATTGTCTCTTTTCACGAACGCTTATTCCTTAACCAGTTCCAGTGGCAACCCTCGTCATCATCTCCTTTACGCGCGGTACGTAAAAACGTGTCTCAAGATACATTTTTGCCGTCGGACCTCGTACGTATAGTGGAAATTCCTCGCGTTCTCGCTCACTGACCGGGAATCTAATGTTTCTACTTGAAAAAGATACAGCGATATAACATCCATCACATTCGCAATGGAAGCCTATGCTCTAATAACCGCTCAATATATTGCTAACGTTCGCTAATCTTGTTAAGCTCTTCCTGTCAGTATATTTACATTATATATTGATTTAATTATTCATGTAACCAGAATAATGTGAACTAAATTGATTGAATGAAAAGGGGTATGTACAAAGTAACTACTTATTCCTAAAGAAATCTCTTCCAGGTCTGTGACTGGTGGGAAGATTATCCAAGTAATAGTAGATAAACGGGTAAGTATATACATGTAATATATATTTAGATATTAATGAAATCACTGTTAACATGGATTAAGCAGTGATAGCCTAGTGGGTAAGAATTCAGCCTCTCACTCCGGGGGTGCTGGGTTCAAATCCATGGCGCGCACCTCTTTACAAAAGTGCGTTTTAAGTCTAAATATCACTGGCTAACGGTGAAGGAAAACATCGTGATGAAACCTGCTCACTTTAGAATTTACAACAAAATAAAAATTCTAAGGGGTGTGAAATCTGCCAGCCCCGCACTTGGACAGCGTGGCAGACTATGGCGTTAACCCTCTCAATATTAGAGGAGACCCATATTCCAACAGTGGAATCACAAATGAGTAGATTATAATTTTAAATTTTTTTTATTAACATGGATTTGCGAATGTTGCTGGATGTTGGTGCCGGGGCAAAACAAGGTTGCCTAATTTGAAAAAAATGGCTATGTTAGATAGTGACTTATGGGGAAGTATATGTATTTCGGACGTTCTATCTGCTCTGCAAGAGACCTAACATTATAGTATAATGATAATTTTAATAATAAATTAAATAACTTCCGCGATAAATATACCCAATCGTCGCGTTCCTACCTATTTACGTACCGCGGTCAAAGTATTATAAAAACTTCAACGACATTATAATTGACTGAAAACAACTCGGCAAACTCAAAGAATACCCACGGTCAAACCAACAAACGATAACTGTAACAAAACTTGGTGGTTGCTTTCATTAATAAATAACTTATAATTGATAATCGAAACCATTCTATGATAGATAATTTATATATATCAACAAAAAATACCATTTGTTACATTGCATGTGATAACACTAAATGTTGACCCGTGCGATAAATTGTTACGTTAACATAACTAATAACAAATATCTTTACGTTCCATTCCAACAATAACAAAAGCATTAAAACGTCATAAATGAGCATTTAATAAAATTAACGACATCTATTTACGCCGGTACGTACCTTTTAATCACAAATAGCGTCAATTTTCAATAAGAGTCCATTCAGTGAAGGGTCGGCTGTCGTTATTAAATTATAATATAACAGTCACTGTGAGCCGAATTCAAAAATGACGTACAAGCGAAGCACATTAACTAATAAATCCAGTTCTGCACACAACACGATATTTTTGTTAAATTTTAATTAATATTCGTATGTATTAATTACAAGATCGCGACAGCAGTGCGAGCGGGAAGAGAAAACAGGGGCATGCGCTCCCCTCGCGAGCTTAGCGTAGACTGACGATCTGCGGCTTGAGCTTTTCTAAATATACACCCCCCGTTGGTTTCCCGCGCACCCTATGAGCGCAACGCGTGTTCCATGCAATTTTCTATAAATTTTCGCATAAGCTCCAAAGCCACGCTGTCAAAAGCTGTTTTTGTTGGAGCTCAGCCGGATGACGATGGCTGCGTCTGCTATAATTGAATTACCTGCCCCCGACTCCAAATATTAAATGATTTTGTAACATCATTCATCTTTTCAACTTTTGAGTCGCGTATTAATGGAAAGTATAAACTACCCTCTTTTATTTAAATATTTTGATGGCTTCAAGCGAAAAATTACGTCATAACAGTATTCAAATATTTTTGAGTAAGCTTAAAGAAATATTTATTAAAATCCCCCCTCAATTGTTCGCCGTGAATAGCAGAAAATTCAACGCTTTCAAATAAATTGATGAAAATCAAATGAAACTGTTTAGGTAGAGTATGTTTTATGGGTCAATCGGGTTTTCCTAATTGCTAATTAATAATAAATTATTACGTATGTTAATAAAGTATATATTATTCATGATAACAGTTTTCGCATAGTATATGAGCCTAAAATACTTTTATTTTACGTGACCGGTTTCTCATGTAATGTCGGTTTACGTGGACGAAATTATTTTGATCGTAAGTATATCGTTCCATATCTGAACCAAAAAATGGTTTTATAACAAGCTGAATGAACTTTATGATTGTTGGATTAAAGCATGGAATTCAATCGCATGTACTTTGAATGTTAATGATTACCGAGAAACGATCACTTTCTTTACGAATTCTTTCCCATTTACCATCAATCGTCACCACTAGGTATAAATATCTCCATTATTACATTAAAGGACAAATTTAATACAAAATTATTGAATAAATTCTAGCTGGCCACCAATTTTCCTTTCCGTTTCTCATAATCGTTCTTTTTACGAACGATCGATTGATCTATCGAACCATCAAATTCTGGAAGATTTCTTCTGTTGTATAAGAAGAGTGCTTTGATATGACTCTTCTAAAAAGTAGTAAAGTGTTTTAATATTGATACTGCATTGGCAAATCTGGCTTTGTTAACGCAAATAATAGACATTGTCTGGTTCTTTCTGTGGCGTATAGATAAATTATTGTCTTTAAAAAATTTAAATAAACCGATTACTAGCTACCAACCAAAATATGAAATTCTTAAGAAAGAAATGTAAAAAAATGTAAAAAACATTGATTTAAATTATATTGTGCTTTTTAACACAAAACGATTTAATCAACAAAGACTTCCGAAATGTGACCTCCGCTTATTGTTAGATCAAGTAAGACGGCCAATAGTCGCGCTAACTGCCGCGCCGCTGAGAATACTAAATATGTCTCTTAATTGAATAAACGTTTCCCTGGATGTTTTACAATTGCATCCAGCATAGATATACATTAACTGACACTTTATCAGAACAAATAGTTACGACCGCGATTAATATATCCAGAGTTCAAACGCGTGGTTCAATACATTCCTAGTTCTTCTAATTTTATGTCGTTGCCCAAAAATACGTATCATTCTATCCAATCATACCAAGATACATGTATCATGTTAATAGAAGTTTAAAAAACGTATAATACCTACGTCATACAAACTTAGATTATTTGTTGCAAAGAGTTGCAAGTCATAAGAAGTATACGACAAGAAACGATACGAAGTTGTATTCAAAACATTCATTCTATATTTATTATGTATACAGCAATAGATAAGAATAATGAGGAGCGTTAATAAACAACTCGAAATGTTGATGAAGAGGCGAAGGGGAGACAATTAATCAAATTGACATCGAATAAAGTTTATCTCAACTTCTTTTTTATCTCAAAGTCGCTTGAGGATAAACCTGGATTCCTTTTATTAATTAAAATATAATTACTCTTAAAACATGTCCGTGTAAATTATACTTCGATGATATTTCTAATTTCAACTGGAAATTGATATTTCGTACTCGCGCGTTGTGGTTGAGTTTTTTCGCTGTTGAGTGGCAAATACACGTGTTACAGGTAACATTTTTTTTTGTATCTGATAGGACTTTTTTGAACTATGACTGAGGGTTGAATATTTTTGTTCTGAACGGAATTTTTCGACTTATTTGGCACAATATTCGTTCGATTTACTGGACTAAATATAACAGGTTCAATACTTCAAATACGCTTTTTGGGAATCGGGATGAAAGCTTCGAACTATGTATTATAAACGCGATACTCTAGGAGAGATGAAGGGTTGTGTGGGATTTTTACCACACACAAACCCAGTCGACGTCTTGTATGTTACGGAACGAGCCCTAGACCAGGGAGAAACATAGGCCTTATTTTAGTTCTTTCGATTCCTACAGCCATACGCTGTCATACATACCGTCGTCCTTCATGGGATCGCTGAGTGGATGGTTCAAACTCCCATTCCAGGTGCCCACAGCAACGGAGCTAAATTGTATTTGGACCGACCAATCAATTTACATTTTCCAAAGCTCGGAGAACTTAAGAACATGTGCCAGTGACGGTAACATGGGTATGAGTAAGTTGATATTTTGTTCACAATAGCCCAGGAATAAACATAAATAATGAAGACACCCTTATGACATGTACCTCGCTATCTCTGGATCTACACACGCTTTGGCGACGGTACTAAAGAGCCGTGTTTACGCACGTCCCGACAACCGTTTCATTACACACAGCGGCACAATAGCAGAAGTGTTGTTTACACGCTGCCTAACACTGCGGACTTTCTGACTTTATGTTAGCATATTAGTTGATTCTGTGTAGAAATAATTTCAATAAATTTCCTTCTTATTATAATATTTAAATTGAAGATAATTCATAAAGAAAGTACATACATTTTTTGTTTATTTTAACTTCTTCAGATCGAATGGATTTAAATGTGATCATAAAACCATGTTATGTTAGCATGAAGAAAAAAACTTATTTATAATTCACATGCACGTATGCATCAGATCTATTAATTATTCATCTACTTTTCAGTTTCCCATTACAAAGTCGCGATAATATCCACGAAGATATTCATGTTCCTGTAAAGAGCTCAGTTCCATCTATACTTTTCGTGTTCGAGTTTATTTTCTGCTATCGGATTTAAATAAATCAATCATGATAGCACGTAGAAGTTATCATTAAGATAAAATACCATTAAATAATTTATCGATTTCATTTTTATCCTTGAATACCATAGGCAAGCTGCCTTAGATATTGTTACTAGAAAAACGCAGTATTGGATACGAGGCAAACGAAATACATTGTGTTGTTTATTGAGAGCTTTAAGCGACAAATATATTTTTCACTATCGCAATAAGAAGCAATGTATACGGTCCACAGCTGTATTTGCTAATAATTTTGTTTACGTGTACAAATATGGATGAAATAATTTGTTTGAACAATATCCAGTCCTCGTTAAGCTCAGAAAACGTAATAGACTCTGCAAGCTGACAAAAGGATGTGATGGCGTTCATTAAGACCGGCCTATGTGCTGCAGTAGACTCTCACAGGCTGATTATGGTATTACTGAAAACACCGCCAGCAGACATTACATCATGAGCTTATCGAATCGTTCTTTTCTTTTCTTTCTTCTTTTTCAACCCTTTCATTGGAGCTGTTGGACACGGATCTCCTCTCAGAATGAGCGGATTAAGGTTATCTGCATACTTAGCCAAACGCGAGTTGATAGAGTATACACGCTTTAGAGAAGATTTTAGATCACTCCAAGATGTACATGTTTCATCACGATGTATTCATTCGTTGTTACCAAGTGATATTTATATTTAAAACGCACTTTTGTAAAGAGGTGCGGGTCATTCATTTGAACCCAGGGCCCCGGGAGTGAAAGTAAAGTGGTTAAAATGACGTTTTAAGATTTAATAAATATTGTTCGCTGACAATACTAATTTTTCATCTATGAAAAAAGTGATGAGTTTGGAAAAAGCGCGTCGATACTGTAGGTATGGGGATTGAGATTCGGTGCAGGATACCTACATACCACACATGGAACCCGTCGTGATGATATAAAGAAAAGCTTCATAACTGAAAAATTTAAATATATGCTTACACATACGGCAAAGTCTATAACAATACTTGCCCGGGGATCGAACCCAGGACATCTCGCTCAACAGGCACAATTTCAACCATTGGACCAATGAGGCAGTCTAATGGGATTTTGGGAATAATTAAATCATAGTTACGTAATTATACAGACGCTATTAATAACAGATATTATTTATTAGAGCATATGATATTATAGTAGACGTCATATTTGGACATCGTAATTCTAAGGCCAATAATTATCATGACAGAAATAGTAGACAAACTGAAAATATGTTTTGAAGGTATACATACCTACTAAAGAGAAAGTATTTAAAGGTAACAAAGATATATAGAACTATTTATAAACAGACTGTTAGTTAGATATATATTGTCATGCACCGGACACAAATAATGATTTAGAGCCACTACTAGAAATGACTACTAGATAATCTAAGTTAGATAAATCTAATAGTACCCGACCCGGGATATAAACCAAGGGCCTCTCGATTAGCAGTCGCGCTTGGAAACACTCGACCAACGAGGCAATCGAGACAAGTAATATAATAAGTAATAGAAAGTGAAAATAAACTCATATTTATCATGACAAAGCAAGTTGTTTTCAGTTTCTCAGTAAACTAAGGGACATCACAGTTTTACTCATTTCTATCAGACAGAAAATGATTCTTACGGAGAATTATTGATATTTCTTTGTCATACTTAAGAAAATCTTAACAGTAAATCATGTAACCGTTAATAAAGCAAGAAAGAAAATGCTATAAGTATATACCTACATATACATACGTGTACCGACTAATAGAGGACTCAAAACTTTCCGTAATTGGGGTATGTGATGTACATAATTATGAATAGTGATAGAATAAGCATAGAATGATTGGTCGGTGTTCTTTGACGATCCCATAAGGGACCGGGCGTGGCGATATAATAAATATTACAATTGTTTTTTAGTTTTTGATATTTTCATGGACCAATTTTTCATAAAAACCTTCTGCTACAATTGCTTTTATTTTCAGAACTTTGTATCCAATAACTGAAAATCGTGCGCCGTAATTTGCGAAGCGTCGCAGTCTAATATAAAACTCAGCGAAACTGGATAAGAGAAAACTATCACAAAGTTAGATTGGAATCAAACTCCTAACTTTGATAAAGAACAATTATTTTGTTTTATTTGTACTCTCAAATTGCCTTTATTGCTTTTCGTAAAACAATACCTAAGTAGTTACTTGCTTTCTTGAAGGACAAAAACTAGAATTATTTTCTAAAATAAGATAAGCGTTAAAGATGCATTCGAAATAAGAAAATAATATAAGATGAAACATTTTTTTTGTCTGGTATGA
>DWME01006381.1:0-13717 GCA_018244795.1 Parelbella ahira ahira | reverse complement strand
AGCGTGGCAGACTATGGCCTTGACCCTCTCAATATGAGAGGAGACCCATATTCCAACAGTGGAATGACAAATGGGTCTATTATTATTATTTATTATTATTATAGTCCTTCTATATAATGAATCAGATACACCACGGTTATTGTATCTCAACTTAAATTATAAAAGATGTGTATTCATAATCTATACTGAAAGTGGTGAAAAGTTGGAGTGCACTAAATGTAGTGCACTGCAGATAGGGGAGTGCCCCTATCTGCTATTTACACCAATGCGTACAAATAATTTATTATTACATTTTTAAGAAGTATTACACTTATGTATTATTTTTTAACAGAAATAATGGCTAGGATCCCAAGAGCCCCAACCTCACTCCCATAGGTTTTGTATGAAAATTGAAAGTTTATTTCACAGGAGACAAAAAATAAGATATCACATACATTGACAATGACAAATTTTACATTTAAGTAATAACCTCTTCCAACATCATCATTATCATCAATTGATATATACTTCTAATGTAAGGCACAGGTCAGCTTTTAGAATCAGAATGGTTAAGGTCATATTTTCCCATGGGAGTTAAGTGTAGTCTGCTAGACTTTAGACACTGTCTCTAATTATTTCATAGTTAGGTTTATTACGCTAAAGAACAGACTTTTAATTACTTCTTATAAGTTTTATAATGATATTGCACATTGAAAGTTTTAAAAATTGTTGATTTATAACAAGGAAGCTTATAATTTTGATCAATATTTGTGGTATTAATATTATTTTAAATTTAGAGTAGGGTTTTGTTTTTGATTGACTGACACTATTGCTACTGTAACACAGACTAATTTGTAGACTAAATGGCAAGTAAACAAAACAAATGGTACAAATAGTTCTAAATCAGTGTAACATTTCCTTAAAATTACTAAATTTGAAATAATACTAGGGAAATATAATTTTAATAATCGAAATTGGCGTCAACTTATAACCTATCATATAGATACTAAGAGCACCCTACGACCGGACAACCAATTTATCGCAATCGTGTGCATGCCTGGTAACCGGTAACATGCCCGGATGCACTGGGCTGCCGACCTCAAACTGGACAGATACTTACCATGAGTGGCAGTGTTTCACCGGCTGCCGACGACGACGCGAGATCATCGCGCCCGCTCATAATGTGACATCGCGAGACAATGATTTCTATTCAATTCGGTTATCACTTAGAATTAAACATATACACTAAGGCACTGCACTCCTCTATACTGCAAACACTGGACGCCAAGCCGCTTGTTTTGATAATTTATTTTATAAACACTATTTTGAGCGTAACTATTATAAACTAAATAGGGACTCTTCATTGATTTCAATCGAACTAGGCGTCCGATGAGAATCCCTTGGAACAACAGGTTCAGCAGTACCTGTAACTTTCATGGGTCCGTCAATAACACATATAATTGACAATTTCAGTTTTGAGGCGGCCATATTGGACAAGAGGTTTGATGTTCCATTCACATTAGTAGGTGGGATATGAGACAATCCGGAATATTCAGATTGATTTTAATTCATCATAACAAAATAATCAAGCTTGAGCTCCGCCAAACTTCACTAAATATTTTTAACGTAATATTTCTAACGAAAAATCGGAATATCACACATTCTAACAAAGATGAAGTTTTACAATGTTGCTAGCATTGTTAGTGACCTCTGACCTGTCTGTAAAAACATTCAGTACAAAATCATCTAATTTTCAAACAATAAACTTAGTAACATTCACTGTCAGTATCAATTTAAATATAATATTTTATTTTAAACTGCTTCATATAAAAGTCTAAGCCTGAAATATATTTTTTTTCTATGCACTACTCGGGTATGTTTATTGTAAATTATGAATTTGGTTTTGCAGTAAATAGGTAGCTAAGTAGTAACTAACCAAGGTGACGGAATTTAGTGAAATTAGTTATGACTAGTCATTAAATTTTTTAAGATACTTAATCATACTTGTATTTTGATGATTGTTTCAACCAAACACCGATAGGTATTCTAATTATAACATAAAATATAATGATAGACAGTATTACACTTAATTTGGCATAAGAAGAAAATCAAAATTGTTATACTTTAAAAGGTTAAAACTAGCGAACTTTGACACTTTGTTGACTTTGACGTACACAATTCATTAAATCTAAAGAGTATGAGGATACAGCACTTGAATATACTCTAATACGCTATAGAATCCTCAAAACATTACTTTATTTTTCATTTAGGTATAAATTTATTCTTTTTCTCTGTTGTATGATTCTTATTTTCCAGACACCAAATTGTCTAATATTATTTGTTTCAATTGTATTATTACAAACGTTACATAGCAAACATTTTGATAAGAGATGTGTTGGCATAGACGGACCACCAGTTTCTGTGCCTAAAGCGCTTTAATGTAGGTAAGTGTTGCGATTTAACTAATAATAGTAACTGGTATTAAATCGCAGAAGTGTATAAAAATGTTGTTAAAAAGATCTTACATGTGTGCAAGTACTCTTTTTGCGATCGGTATTGTATTGTTGTGTTGTGAGAAAAGCAAGCAGCATACTTGTAGCCTGGTATATTCTTGAGTTATAAAATGTTTATTGGGTAAAATTGAAGTTGTGCTCACAGCTACTGATAACATCATTGAAGTTTTTATAGTGGTCGTTACATGGTATAACTCAATAACCAGAAGTGGAGTATGTCACAATTTGTCTTTTGTTTTAATTGAAAGTATTAAGAAGGATCCTGCTTATAAATTGTTACAGGATTTGTTGTTTCCATAACTGCGAGCACTTATTTCATCGTAAGTTAATTATAAATATTATGTAGACTACATAATTCTATATAGTTTAGCTAAAACTTAGTAGCTATATCATATGTTATCTACACAATTATATTGTTAAGGAGTCAAAGTTCTGTTAATGTAACTAGGAATTTAAAACACCTCAAAACATCTCTAAATTTCACAAATTATATTTATTGCAATTAAATTAGTGAATATGTTACATTTTAAATGGAACCTTTTTTCATAGTGTCTGATTTGCTATGTGGGAGTGACCAATTGTGTATTTTGCATCATTGTTCTAGCTTTAAACATACAATGTGAAACTAGAGGCCTTGGATTTCATCATCTAAAGTAATAATCTGATTCAGCAGCGAAAGTGGTGGAGCGAGTGGGCGCGCGCATGTGGCGTGGTGCACGATGGCGCGCGCTGGTGGCGCTGGCGGGCGCGGTGCTGTTGCTGTGGGCTTGGCACGGGACGGGCGAGCGCAGCAGGCTACGCTCTCCTGGCGCGCCCGTGGAGGGTCGCGAACTGCCGCTAATTTTTATTGGTGGCGTTCCACGTTCGGGTACCACACTGATGCGCGCTATGCTGGACGCTCATCCTGATGTGCGCTGCGGACAGGAGACGCGTGTGGTGCCGCGAATTCTTCAGATGCGTCAGCACTGGATGCGCTCACAAAAGGAAAGCGTGCGTCTCGAGCAGGCGGGAGTATCGAAGGCGGTGCTCGATAACGCTATCGCAGCTTTTTGTCTTGAAGTGATTGTTGGCCATGGAGATGCGGCACCGCGTCTCTGCAATAAAGATCCGCTTGTACTCAAGATGGGGACCTATGTGCTAGAACTGTTTCCCAATGCGAAGTTCCTGTTCATGGTGCGTGATGGTCGCGCTACTGTGCACTCCATTATTACCCGTAAGGTATGTCATTAATTTGTCTGCATCCACCCGCATTATGTCCCTTACTAGTGACACTACACAATTAATATATTTTCAGTTATATGTCTTCTGTGTATTTGTGCAATTTGCATGCATTGTGTATTTTGAAGCCAATAAGAGTTTCCTTTGATCTTATATCACTCACACTGTCTCTCAGTTTGTTAACTAAAAGACAAGTTATTGAAAGTTATAATGTATATGTTTCAGGTGACAATCACTGGTTTCGATCTTACGAGCTATAGGCAATGTCTGAGCAAGTGGAACCATGCTGTGGAGCTGATGCACCAGCAGTGCCGGGCGCTGGGGTCGCGCTGCCTGCCAGTGCGTTATGAGTCGCTGGTGCTGGCGCCCGAGGCTACGCTTCGCCGCGTGCTGCACTTCTTGGACCTGCGCTGGGACGACGCTGTGCTGCACCATGAGCGCTATATCAACCAACCAAATGGTGTTGCCCTCTCCAAGTAAATCATTACGCCATTTATTTACTATAGTTAAGAGTTTATTTTATATTGCAATATAAAATCTCACAGGGCTTATTACAAGAAGAAAGATTGTTTGTCTATTGTTAAAACTAAGTTTGGTATAAGTTAAGGTTTAAGTATCGTTTTGGTTGATTAGTCTTATCATATGGTTGTACAAGCCTGCTTGTCCAGCTACTTCCATATGGCCAGCTTTTAGAAATTAGTCGCTCCTGTCCTCTGTAAACATTGCACTGCATAAATGGCATATCCAAAATGATGATAATGATGATTTAAGTTTGTTTCCTTGCTTACAATACTTTTGAGTCTGGGCATAACAACTATACCATTACTTATTTAATTTTAATTTCATTGTTATTTAGTTTTAACATTCTTATTTCTTATTTACTTTTAATTTCATTGCATGGAAGTTCAATCAAAGAATGAAAATTATGTAAGTGATATTTAGATTTGCTCAACACTTCAGCATGGGGCAAATCAAAACATGAAGTCGCAGGGCATTTTATGGGATGTACAGAAGTCAATATTTATAATGTGCCAATTGTAATGGTATAAATGAAGAATCATTCATTTACATATATATGAAGTAATGTAATAATATGTAAATAAATATTGAACCACCTCATGAGTTGAGTTGTAGCAAGTGTGATTTCTAGGTGAGAAGTCCTGGGCTAGATTTCCGGATCATGTATTATCAGGTTGTTCTAACTTAGAAATCCTAGTAGGAGCTGAAGAGTCTGGATTTGTATCCAGTATATGGCAAAAGGCTCTCCCCCTATTCCATAGTGGCACATAGAAGATAACGGGTGAATCATGTGCATGTACTGCAATCCCCTGTGGTACACCTTTGGTGAATACAGGCGTATAGGTAAAAATTAAAAAATATAGGCGGTACAACTCCTTCCTTTAACAGTAGTACAATTTATTTCTTGTTGTTTCATAATGTATGCAAAATATTTTGATGAAAGCCCTTCAATGCTACATAAATTGAAACCTGTTTGTTAAAACCCTCAATTATAGATATAATTGATAAGTAGCTATAGTTCTTTATATGAACGTTATTACTTTTGTATATTAGATTAGGAAGATATAACTAAAGTTACTTTCCGCCTTTTGTGCCTAAAAAATGACCTTGGGCCAATTTATACCATTTTAACTTTAGAAATATTATATAATACTTAGATTTAAGTGATTTTCGCACAGCCTTGCGCTATTGATTCGTATTTTCACATATTTTGGAACAGAAAAATTTCTTTATCAGGTGTATTTATAATATTGTTTTGGCACTGTGGTACAAGCCACATGGAAAAAGTTAAAAAACCATCTTATAAGTATTTTTCCATGATCGAACTAACTATTAAAACTGAAAGATTTTAAGTAATAATTGTCTAAGCATGTAGTGAAAAACACTGGAGCCGTTCTTTGACGTCATCCATAGCGTGCGAACAGTGGCCGCGTTGAAGCGTGGTAAATATATCGATGTCTTGCAAATTATGTTAAAAATTAATTCAAACACTTACAACAGTATTTATATTTTCACTATGTAAAAACGAAGTTAAAAGTAAATTTAAAGTAGCTTAAGTTTAGTGTTTAAATGTAGGTTGCTTAGACTTACCTAGTACCAGTTTCAATTTAAATTTGTATGTTTTCTAATAAAATGGCTGATATAACGTTACTTACATGATGTGACAGTATATTGTCCGTATTAGTGTTCAGTTTATTTTAAGTGACTCTGCCTACCGCACCTTAATCCAATAGACCAAACTGTAACGAGTTGTTACAAGCACTACTCTACAAATAGGTTCACTGATAAAATTCTCTAACAGAGCTCAGAACAGGTTCGGAAATTTTACATTGTTTGGGGAAATTGTTTGTCTTATAATCTAGAAGAAACAATGAATGTATATTATGTAAATTTTTTTAAATTATCAAAGTAAAAATTGATCGCTTTGCAGTGTGGAAAGGTCATCAGACCAGGTAGTGCGGCCAGTCAATCGCGACGCACTGGATAAGTGGGTGGGGCACATCCCGGCAGACGTGCGCGCCGACATGGCGGAGCTGGCGCCCATGCTGTCCGTGCTGGGCTACGACCCCTGGGCCAACCCGCCGCACTACGCGACCGACGACGCGCCGCACGCCCCGCACGCCCCCAGCGCCCCGCCGCTTCACGCGGCCGACGCGCGCAACTCTCCCGAACAGCGAGAATCTCCTTTGGCCCCCCGGCCACCTTAATATACGCCATACGATCTGCGTTCGCTAGTTTTATTATTCGTGACTACATTCTGAGTCGTTATTTCTCGTTGAACATAAATTTTGTATAAAATTTTTGCAACGTAGGAAATAATAAAATATCACTACTGTTTTATTGGGCCTCAATACGAGGGCGATATATTAGTTTGAATTGAAAAAGACAGCGGGTTACAACTAGACTCCAAAGGTTCGGGTCGGTATCAAGTGAAACCTGCTAGAGAAGGCCTATCTAGTGGGCTTCTAAAGTCTGGGGAATGAAATGTCTAGCAAACCAATAGTGACTTAGTTTCTGTTGTGTGGCAATTATTACAAGTCAACATTGTATTATTCACTGCTTCATAGGAAATATCTTAAATATTTCAATATTCATGTTTATTGATGTAGTATCGATATGCTATTATAAATGAATTCTCATTGATATCTGTTTAATCAGCAGTTGATGAATGAAGTGGAAGTTACAAGGACTAACAATGTGTCTACAGGATTCCAAATTCGTTGGCAAGCCACATTTGAACTGACCACGTGACCTGTCTGTTTGATATACCGAGTGATCGATTTGCGTCCATACAATGAATGTTGTTTAATGGTAGGTTGTTCAATGGTGTATCGGTGCGCTGCAACTTGCAAGTGATTTAGCAAGATACGAATATTAATATTTCCCACTGGTATTTACTGGCCCTCGACACATAAATATTTTTCTCCCGAGCCGTATGACCTTCGAACCGACTTCGCCGAGTGTACGCATTAAGAATTAGTGATGGACCAAACATGTCATCAGATAAAAAACGATTTCGCACAGAAAGATCAATTCAGTCGGTCTCAATTGTACACTAAATATACACATTTGTACGTATATAAGTTATTTTATATATACATTTTTATTCCCTAAAAACAGATTATTAAGTATTCATCATTTGTTGCCACATAACGTATTGGAAGAACTCATTCATTAATGAAAGTAAAAAGTCTGAAATAAAATTAATTAGGTACTTATTGTCTAAACAGAAATGATATAAAAACCTACCAAAACATCGTTTGTCACTGCTGGCAGCATAAAATGAAGTCGCTTCTGCTGTCTGTACGCTTAGATCATTCAAACAACGCAACGGATCTTAATGTAGTTTTCATCAATGGATAAAGTAATTCGAGAGGATGGTTTAGATGTATAATAGACGCGTATTATAGAAGAGAATACCCGTGAGCTTCAAAAAATTGTGATGTGTTGTTAAAAAAGCATTTTTATGTGCTTACATTCCACACGCTGCCTAAAACTTACGAGATGTATCAAAATAATGTACTGCGGAATTGTATACCCCAAAAACATCTACGGACCAGTCCGCGTGTGGCAAATATCTTCCTTTTACGAATAGCTTAAACCCACCACCCACTACACCAATTTTAACTCCTAAAAAAGTACAATGCGCTAATTGCACGCTATTTAGATGAATACAGTGTTAAATCTTATCAACTCAAATGCGTTAGTTACTTTAATACACATTTTGATGATCTTTTACACGATATTAATTTAAATATTTTAGAAGTTATCGAAAAATAAAAATACAACCACGGGTCACCGATGACGGGACTCGCTGGATCTCAGGTGACACGAAATTCAGTGGGTCATTTAGTTTTAATATATTTCCGTATTTCCTGCCTCGTTGGGTGCTTGCAAGTGCAACTTCCGATCGGACGGTCCTGGGTTCAAATCGCGGGTCGGGTGCTATTAGATTTTTGTAACTTATATCTTTTACTAGTGGCTCGGAGTCCGAGTGTGTCCAGCGCATGGCAATAGACCTTTTTATTATATATCTAGCCTAGTAAATGTTAGGTTAGCCAACTGCTGGTAAGTGGTCACTGTCGCCTATGGATATTTGCAACACACGAGAAGTACCCATGTTTTGCAGGCTTTGAAAGAGAGCTCTCTTTGCGCTTTTCTTGAAGAACCCCATGTCATAATGCTCCCGGAAAACCTCGGATGGAAGGTCATTCCACATTTTGCAGGTGCGCGGCAAAAAAAATCGTGAAAAGCGAATTATGGACCGCCACAAGTCCAGTTGATGTTGATGAAACTTCAATCTTCGGCAAATGAAGCGATGGAAGTAGGGCGATACGGGCACCAGGTCGAATAGCTCTTCGGAGCACTCACCTTTGCAGAGCCGGTAGAAAACGCAAAGGGATCCCAAGTCCCTTCGCAGGCTTAAGTGTTCTAGCCTTTCGGTAATCCTTCGGTCGTTGACCACTCACCACATATTCCATTGTTTGACGAATACGTAACTGATGAAAAGTGGGAGCATAATACACTCCTCTGTCTATCCCTTCGGGAATTACAGGCGTGATGTTACGTTTCATTATTTCCTTCTATAAATATTATACAAAACAATATAATATGGTGCATTCTATATTACTTGAGAGAATTTAATAAACTATATCTAGTACCTACTTGTATCTGTCTCCTCCCTGTTATTTGTTAGCAGTCGGGTTTTTTGTTCGAATAATTATTGATTTTATTTAACTTTGTTGACTACCTCGTTGGTCGAGTGGTTGCAAGCGCGACTGCCGATCGGGACGCCTTGGGTTCCAAACCCGGGTCGGGTACTATTGGCTTTTTCTAATTTAGAATTTCTATTAGTGACACTCAGTTTGGATTTGTGCCCGCTGTATGTCAATAGGCTCACCACCTATTTCATGGGACATAACTGGTGTAACGTGGGAGTGTACCACGCTCCTTTGCTTACCCCTTCGGAGATTACAGGCGTAATGTTACGTTTTATTTAACTTTGTGTACTTAAAACGAAATGTTCCTTTAATTATACATACGGGATTAACACGGCACCCGCCATCGTATTCGGCCTTGTTTCCTTACTAACAATAATAAGTAATTAACGATAATACTCCCACCCTATAAGCTGTCGATCGTCATAGTTCTACAGACTGTAACCAAACTTTCGGTATCGACAGTATTTCCTTTTCAATAAAATTTTTGAGGATATATATTTAAATGGACATATACCTACATTTTTTTATTTATGAACCGACTGATATAGAACACGTTAAATAAGTGAAGCTTATCACTATTTATGAGTGAAAATCGCACAAACATACCCATGTTAGTTAAGCCGTTTTTGAAATAGTCTGTAAAAATGGACAGACAGGTAAAAAGGATAAACGTAATTGTTTTGGGTTCTATTGCGGTAATAAAGATGCTTAACAGTATTTTCGCAAAGATATATTTTTTTTAAATTATATGAAATGGATGCAGTTGTAAACAAAAAAAAAACAAACAAATTAGACAAGGACAGTTTATCACAGAAATGTTGTCGTCCCGAGTACTTCTACCTACTCGTACACTAGAGCAGTGCCCTCTATGCAACAGAGTAAATAGGATACTGAACATTTGTCTACGAATCTAATCTAAGAATTAGAAGACAAACTCACTGATCTACTCCTTTTAAGTGTCCTATTGGCAAATACTTTGTTCAATAAAAATTGTTCCCGAGCCGTGCTCTGAAAAGTTACCAAGCTTTTCAGAAAACTGGCATTGGACAAAGCCAATAATGTTTTATCAAGCTTAATTATCACTACTTATACTCCCGGGCAATTAACACGGGTCAGTACCTACTTACGAAATAACACCTAGAACTAGCGGCATGAATGAAACTAAGTTGAAGATAATTTCGCAGTCAGTAACACAACATCAAATATTAGAAACATTTTCAGAATTACTATCAAAATTACATAAAAAAGCAATATACCAAAATATTTTAAGTTAAAAAAGTGATCAGTAGGTATATACCACACATACAACACAAACGTATTTTAAAAGTACCTATATTAATGTTTTGTATCGCCTCCAGGGGTTGTCACAGCACGCTGTGTGCACGCTGTTTAGGTATTAAGTTTCTTTCGTGAAGTTGTTGAATATTGGTCAATTTCTAAATAATTACTAATTTACAATTTGAGCTGTTAATTAAATATAGGTCGACAGAGTACATTGAGAACGTTTTTCACATATCTTGCACAAGTTGGCGTACCATTTTCTGTCGGCACTGATTCCGTGCGACCCTCTGCAATCTGGATTGGTCTGTAAACATTACTTTTGTCAATTTTTAATGCTCGCATTGTCCGTGTTCACGAATATAGTTTAATCTTGCAACTCTATGTTTCCTTTCAAGTTTTGGACCATTGGTGGATCTAAGTGAGAACAAAACTTAAGGGGCCGCCGCTTTACAGTCCACTCACATTGTTGCTGTAAGTTTCCAAATATAAAAAAATCATTAAAACAAAATAAGTAGCATGCAACACTCGGCCTCATCGCGCAAGTAGCAATGTATTCAAGCTAACTACGTCTTCCTGGAAAACGATTTTTATAAACAAAGAAGGTACCGTGTGCAGATTTTTAATGTATTTTATGAATTCAAGAATAATTAATACATTGCAATAATTTATTGATGGGTTCATGAAATGAATGTACGTGCACTGGCGTGTTCAACAGTTGCAGACTGGTCGTTATTGCGACACGACATAAAGTAGGTATGCAAACGTCAGCGGTCGTCGCTGAGGACTGACTCCGCGAATCACTGACAAAAATCTTTAAAACTGCTATAGTGGCTTACATTTCAGTCTTATTACTAAAATCTGGTAGCCTCCAATTCTAGAGTTTAGATTTGAAGATTCTATACATCTTTACATATAAATAGAATTAGTGTTTTATTGTTATATCAAAATAACAGCTTTTAATAAGTACTTGCGAAAACATATAGGGTACCTATACCTATATAACAAAAACACAATTTTAAAAACTTGTCTCTCTGTTTATTCTGGGTAATATCTGAAACGGCTGAAATGGTTTGGACGGAGCTTTCATTAGCAGATAGCTGATGTTATGAGCAGTAACTTATTTTTATTCAACATTTATGTTTTGGCGTTCCGCCCAAAAAACTTAAAACGCAGCTACTATGTACGTAATATAATTTAATATACCTATGAAAGGTAAAAAACGTGACAAAATTCAACATTCTCTTCATACAATATGTAAACTGGTTTTAGAGACTTGTCATTTCTCATTTCAATCCTTCTTAACGACGATTAATTCCGTCAATTCCAATTGGCACTATCCATCCAATCCTAGTCGACGTGCTGACGTGACGACGTAGTCGTTTCCCGGGTCAAATTTCTGCTTCTTGGACGAGCGACCGAATAGAACGATAAGAGTTACCTAGTATGAAATAACTGATGATGAATAGCGTTACAAGTGATTGAAAATTTATTTGTAGTGAGGCCTGCAGAGACAGCAGATTAAAGCAATGGATACACTAGGGAAGAAATGTACCTGACCTGCGACTGGAACCCAGGACCTCTCGACAGGCAATCATGCTTGCGATCATTCGACCAACGCGAGGCAGTCCGTGGAGGCAACTAAGGCAGGGTCTATAATTATAGAAACCTTATTTGATACCACAGTCAGTGTCAAATAATAAATATGACAATTTTGCAAAATTAATTATACAAATGATGTCAAATGAATGAAAAATAAAAGTAAAATAATAAAAAGTTACTATAGTAAATCTATTACTATAGTAAGTATATTGTTTCGTCTATGGTCCATAGGGGTAGGCAGAGATTATAGCCTTTGACTTATCACGGTTCTGACAGACTTTTTTCATAAGGTCGTCATACATGTTCCCTGTTTTAGAACATTTTTACACAGCCTCATTTTAGGCCATTGATGACTTTCTATTATATCTTAACGAAAACATAAGTATAACCGTATTCGCCATTTATATTACCTGCTGTAGATATTGCAGGTAATATAAAGGAATACCTTTAGCAGTAAGGCAAACTCGACAAGGGGAAAACAAGAAAGCTGGTCTCATGTGTCCAATTCAGATCACTATCAGCTATTTTGTGTTTCCATTTTATTGTTTAAATATAGCAGAACATAAATTTATAACATCTGGTAGAAATACATGACGTTTTTACATCAGGTTGTGTTGTTTGTCTTCATTGCGAATTTAATCTAAAATCTTATCATAATCTTAACACACAGATATCTTACACAAGAAAAATTGAATTATATTATTTAGGTATCTACAAAGATTCACATTATTTTTTACAAATGAAACCAGGAACTACTTAACTTCGAAGGGTCATAAATTGCTGTTTACAATTTAGAGCACTTTAATATTAACCCAAACAATTAAATTCTGTGCAAATAAATGGAAAAGTACAAACTTAATATCTAACTCTCTGCTCCGTTCCTAGTTCCATGTACTATAGTATAGTACATATATATGGCATATATTATAGTAAGGATTTGTAGTGCAGTCCTTACATTGCCAGTAGAGAATGCACCGAGGGCGGGGGTACGCGGTAGCTCGCGGCCGGCGCAGCGAGTGGCCGCACGCCGTCCTCCGGGGCTCAGCCGCTCGGCGCTCAGTATCGTTCTTACTCTCGAATTGAGAGGTTGTGCCGGTTTTATATTCGAGCGCCCTCGCACGTGTGTTATCGCTCCTGTCGAACGGGCGGAATATGAATTGTTATAGTGAGCGACTCGTGATGCGCAACGTTCTACTGCTAAGTGCAGCATTGACAAACGTGTGATTCAATTAGTGTAACTCAGACTATAAAGTTTTGGATGAGTATGCAGCGACTATTCCGTGGTTACGGACGGTAAGCGTGCGCGCTTAGGATATGTTCGTGTTGTCGGCGCTCGCGCTCCTAGGTTCGTGGTGGGGCTTGGCAGGTGGTGCGCGACCGTCGCCGCTGGCCGTACCGCGCTGCTGCCCACACGACCATACGCTCTCACCAGACGTGCTGCGAGCTAGTCTAGTAACGACATCACAAGTTTCTAAAGCGTGCCAGCCCGTTGGATCCGAAGCACCGGTTTGGGCGCCTCTAGTTTACGCACCAGCTCGTGGTGTCTTCCTGGAACGTGGGCGACTGCCAGCGCATTGGCGCGTTGAAGACTCTGCGTTGCCCAAGTGCACGGAGCTACGAGTACTCCCGGAACACGCGGCCCCGTATGCGCTTTTGGCTAACAATGGTTCCCTGCTATTGCGTGGTGCAGTGGCGTCGGTGCTGCCTCTAGAACGATACTGCGCAGATGTAGCGGCAGCTTTAGTTTGTGCCGAGGATGCGGAAGAAAGTCGAGGGCCGTCTAAATGTTGCGCTGAAGGTCGAGCTTTCGACGGCACCCGATGTGTAGAGGACGAGGTTCGGGCATCTTCAGCATTGCACGAGCTCCGGGAATTGGCGAATGGAACT
>DWME01006380.1:0-13718 GCA_018244795.1 Parelbella ahira ahira | reverse complement strand
TGTTTATACATGATACAATACAATATGCTTTATTGCACACTAAATTCTGTACACAGAACAAGAAACAAAAGAAAAAATTAATAAATAAATAAAAAAATAAAATAAATACGCAAATATACGTAAAGAAAAAGGGGTGTGCAACAGGCGGCCTTATCGCTCAAGTGGCATGATCATCATCAGCAACATCACCACCATCATCAGATGGTCTGTATTGTTCATAATCTGTATCGTCAACACACCTGAAGTGCCAGGAAGTGCTACCAGTACCAGTGGTTACACAGAGACCGGAGCTCTTCGTGTGGGTCCACTTGCCGTTGTCCACCTGGAGCCGGAGCAGGGACACCCTGGAGGTCACGCTTTCGCCTATAAACACCTGTAGACAGACAAAGAGACCCATTATATATGGATATGCAAAAAGTTTTGCGCAATGAAGATCGAGCTCAGTGGCGTGCCATTGATGTCCAGCAGTGGACGGGAGTAGGCTGATGATGATGATGATGATGAAAAAGTTTTTTCATTACAAATATTGCAAATTTAATCAATCTAAAGCCGGCAACACATGGGTAACTCCTCGGGTGTTGCATATAGGCAACGGTGACCACTTACCATCAGGGGGCCTGTTTGCCAGGATGGATATAAAAACAATTACATTAATATGTATTCCTGATATAGAAAACACTCCTTTAGCCTACACTGATCGTTTTAAACAAATCAAATACCTCGTTTAACGCTAGAAACGGGAGGACTTTCTTGGACATCTTCATATTGTCGTCCTCCGTGTTGAAATTCGTCGATGACTTAGACGGATTTGACTCTGGGCTGTCGTGCGGATTTGAGACAGGTGGATACCTTGGGGAATGGAAAATTTGTTATTATTAATTACATCGTCATGCTTCGTTCCTCACGGGGTAGGCATAGAATACTGAGGGCCGAAGATCTCTGCCTCCGCACTGAGGCATTTTGTAAATTCTCCACTCTCTGTTACGAATTAGAGTCATCATCAACAATCTGTCTACGTCGATTGCTAGAAATAGGAAGCCCGTAAAGGAATTTTGCCCGTAATCCCGCCCATATTGGGGAACGCGAACTATAGTAACTAAAATGAATCAGTAAATTTCTAATCTACATTCCCCTGTGTTTGTACCCGAGGAATAATATTGTATTTTTATGCAAAATAGCCAAGTAATACATAATCTCACGTCACGTTACAAGCTCTATTAACCCGATAACTACTAACCTGCAATAGTGTAGCGTGTGCAAGTCGACCGGCGTGATGGTGTCCAGCAGCTTGGGCTCGCAAGTGATCGTGGTCCGTATCCTCGTCCGCCGCATCCATCTGAACCTACCCTGAAACCGTGCACAGGGCAGAGATGTATCCCAGGGTTAAGAGGCAGAGAACGATATTAGGCATTGAGTACAACCTGGGAGCCCTTAGTTTGAGATGTTATACTAGAATAAATACATCAACTATTATCTGTGGGGTATATTTGCAAACTGTCCGGCTCAAAGGCCGAAAGTTTTTTTTTTTAAAGTACTGCAGGATTAAAAGAAAAACCTATTTCTATAGATGCTACACTGCTATGTTGTTATAGATGCTATGATGCTGCTGATGATGATGAAATATATCCAACTGTACTCAATTTAGTAAACCTTGATGTTTACTCGCCTATATCTAGGTATTTAGGACTGATAAGTATTGCCATCTCTATAAATATTATATTATAAATTATTATGACAGCTACGATTAATGAGAATTAGTGTCCATAATCCAAATGATTTATGTATGGTGTGCAAAATCTTAATTATTTATGCAGAGCCCGAATATTTAACAAGGTAGGTAATATGTACATATGTGTAAGTATGTATGTATGCGTGTATATAACAAGTAAATACACAATAAGTAAAATATACGTAATAAAATCTATAGGCTATGAAAAAAGGCTTTGTTGAATATTTTCTTTAAAATACTCACCTCCTTCAAAGCCTGAAACGCACCGTTGACGTCATTCGAGCACCACGTGGGCAGACACAGCCTGCCGACGGACTTGTGTGGGGCGCTGTTGAAGCCTATCACTGGTTTACTGGAACCAAGAATTCCTTAATGTAGAGTTTGTGACATACAATGCTTTCATTGTTACGCACACATTTGGTATACAAACATAACTAACTCTACATTGTTAGTTGGAAATGAAAAGAGAGAAAGGTTGTTCCATGATTCATTTTTAAATATTTTAGTATACTTTATAAACAACGTTTAACCTTTATCTAATATTAATAGCATATTATTTTTAAAACATTCATAATTTATCCTAACCAAAAGAAACAAGTATTATTTATCACACAAGACGATCAAAGCCAATCTAGTACCTACTTTATATGACCAGCCATTACTAGATAGGACTCCTAAATTCATTGTGATCACTCAACCAAGAATTTAGAATAAAGAAGAATTACAAAGAAGGAGCCCTACTTAACATCCCGCACTCTGGATGCTGCTAGAAGGAAGGTGCCGTCGCCGCCGCAGGGCACGACTACGTCACACCAGTTTATCAACTCGTCATTATATGTTAACCTGTAAAGAAATATATATTATATATGTATATATGTATGTACATATTAACTTGTAGATATTTAATTTAGTTTTAATTTTTTTTTAATTAAAGTTCATCATTAGCCTGTTTCAGTCCTGCGTGCTTTGAGAGCGCCAGCGTATTTTTACAGGGCTTTTAGCCCACCGTCCCCACGCTCGGCATGTGGACTTAAGATTGATATGTATGTGACACATATGCATGTTGATGTTACACTACATATATTTATGTTGACAATTTCCTTTCATAGATAACATATTATAACAATACAGGCCCTCACGTTTATGTTAAGAGAACATCACGTTTTTTTGCTAAGAGTACATCAATTACGTCATCCCTATTCATTACACTTGCCCCTTTGCAACCCCTTTTCTCAAGTACCATGACGTTTTCGTTCGCTAACGTAGGCTAACAAAAAAAAATACAATGAAAACGTTATTTTTAGCTTCCATTCACACCGCGTATAACATTTATCAGCCCACCCGCGTACAATAACCAACCCACCAATGAACCGCGCAACCTTGATCGCGCGAACGCAATATAAAAACATTGCGTCTTATTTTCGTCGGCGATAGGCAACTCCAGTGACCTTGGTATAACTAATGGACACGTGACGCGGCTGTACTTATAACAACAATATTTTCGCGACATGAGTTATTTGCGAATGCGAAAGTATTATCTAATCGAAAAATTGACGCGACCGATAATAATGGCGATTGAAAGGCCGATGGCTTCGCGCGTTACACGTTTATCGTTATGTTTATGGTTCGGACACGCCCATTTCGTCAACTACCCTCAACTTATATATGTCATAGACTCATTTATTCTGGATTCCATTTGCTTAAATGAAAAGTTAATTTCATAGTTCTGATGTAATATGGACAATACATACGTATCTCTACGACACGTCCCTTACGGGGTAGGCATCTCTATCCTCGCAGGCCTACCGTGCTTCGTCCACATTCATCCCCAAAGATAAAGGCTTTATAAGAATACTTAGCGTATAGAGAACAGTGCAATTTGACAGAGTTTAAAATTTATATAAGTAAAGAAAAAGCACAGAGAATTAGAATTTGCATCTAATTTATTTCAAACATACTATATTAAATAAAATAATACTAATAGTTTCAACAGTTATACATAATAGCTATATCTTCAAACAGGTTCACAAACTAGAGATTTATAGACATACATGTTACATATTTGAAGTAAGAACTTTAATAAAGATCAAACTTATCATTGACTTAACTGTTTAAATATTATATGTCAATAGATCTTTGTGTACATTAAGTTACTTTAATCGGTCAATGTTGAAATTAGATTGACCTTTTGTAAACGTTCAACACGATGTTTTTGAGTCAAATGTTTTGTTTCAAAGAAAAACGTAACCGAACTAAAAGATGTCTCTGATAAATGGCATATGTATATTAAATGTGTGTTATATTGAATTAGTTTCTTAAACCAATATGTTGTTTATATGCCAAAAGCGTGTAACATTACATCTGTAATTTCCAAAGGTGTCGACTGAGAATTATAGTGCACAGCTAAGTTATATGCAATACATATTTACATTTTAACTAATATATTTCAACTAATTATAAATTTCACCGATGAATAATGAAATTGTGACTGGCACAAAAGAAGACACACTTATTAAATAAAGACGAATATAGATAAAGCATATCAGTACTGTAAGCATTGAGATATTTGACACTCGGTGCTCTCTGACCACCCCGTGAGGGTTCCGACGTGAAGACATAATAATATTAACGACGAAAGAATAACATACAAATATTATGCAACAAATAGTTTTTATATGACACACTTCTGGCAACGGAAAATTTTTAAAGTTTCATTTAATACGAGTAGGCATTTAAGATGAGGTGATATGGTGCAAGAATCCATGATTGCCCCCACGCGGGTGCGGTCGGTGAATCAGCCGCTTGTAAATTAACGATGTTTAATATTAATTACATAAGTACATGTGTCGATTAGTGCTGGAATTAGGTTGTTGGATTCGATACCCGGTTAGCAAAATATGTGAACGTGAATATAATGGGCTTTTCTGGTTTGTCTTTTTACGTATATCCGTAGCGCGATATAAAATATGTTACATTTAAGGAGTGGGAGAGAGGGGCGGGAGAAGAATGTATTAATTTATTTTTCGAGACTCTACCATGTGGTTTGTAAGATCTACATGGGAGAGTTCACCTTCCCAGTGTTAGTATAACTACTGTAAATAAATAAATTTCAGTTATCACCACTCTTATTTTAAATTTAATATCAACTAAGCAAGTACCGAACATATAGCGTGACCAAAGCTTACCTGCTGGCCATTTCCACCTTCAGACCCATCTCCTTCAAGGTCTTCGCGACGTTCTCCTCGAACGCCTTCTGCTCCCTGTGGGTCTGCAGCATGGCGTCGTAGTCGGAGCCCCGCTTGCGGAGTATCCTCTCCAGCTCGCTGTCCGACGCGTTGTCGTGGCTGTGTCTAGTGTAGGTAAATGGATTTTATTTAGAACCAATTATTACATGTATTCGGTTTTATACGGTCTTATATCCTGGTATGGTCATATGTTGTAGCCTTAGTCCTCTCGTTCTGAGAGCACACCCGTGTTCGAACAGTGGAATGATAAAAGAGTCGAAATAAGTAGGTATCCGTTTTACATAGAGCGGTTCACGTGTGGTGTACATGTAACATGAATTACTATCGTTACACAACCACGCCAGGTCTTTTAGACGAAAAGTGGAAAGCATCGACCGCTTAAATGGTCCTACAGATCTGATGTGATTTTTCAGTATTCATCATGCTGTTCATGAATGTTTGCCGGTTTCGAAAAATTCTACCAGCGTGTATCTGACTTAAAAACGTAACATGACGCCTGTAATCCCCGAAGAGGTAGGCAGACGAGTGTTGTACACTTCTACGTTTCACCAGTTACGTTTACGTCCATGGAATAGGTGATACAGACTCCGAGTCACTACTAGAAATTCTATATAAGATAAATTCCAAAAGTATCCGACCCGGGATTTGAATACGTCGCTATCAGCAGTCGCGCTTGCAACTTCTGACTTATTTTGTCTTATTAACTTATTTTGTCAAAATAGATGAGTGGTGACCTCCTTCTCAACCTGTATCCGTCAATATTTGCATTGTGTATCTGCTTTATTTCATCTACTATTCTTTCAACAAGTCCGGACCAAATATATGTACATACGTACATATAAAAATTGTTTGTTCTAATTCAATTTACAAACTCATTTCATAATTGATTTATTTACCTGTTTTTATTTTTTGTTTATTGAAACACAATTAAATAACATTAACGTCAGAACGTAAACACGTTACACAATCCGATACATCGTCGGATATCTAAAGTACCTTCACACCGTCCGACGCACATCGAACGCTTTTGGAAATACCATCAATTATACATACATATGTAAATGTACACACACGATTTATATCGCGCAGTTTTCAAAACATAATATACGATTATAATTTAATTGACGACATTAACGATTAACATATCGCAAATAAACAATAATATCATTTTATATACATATTAGATGTATGCATTTAAACTAGTTTTAAAAATAGGTACATTTTAACCTGACCTGACCTAGGCATTTCCAAGCTATGGCGTATTGTTTCATTTGATACCAAAGGGTTAAACCCAAATCATCGTCGCGATCATCGTTCCTCACAATGTTTAATAGATTAAATATCATCTGCTGTAGCGATAAAGAAAAAAATCGGTATAGTTAGTTATAATGTATAGCTAGGTGTGTGAAGATTCCTAGATCGCACACTTGACCAGGGAGGTAAACTTAGCCCCCATCTTTTATTCTGAATTAACGATCCAACAGTGCAACGATTAAAAGCATGAGAAATACAAAGGGCTGATGATTATAACGACATTACGATTGGAAATACATAATAAAAATGGAACTAATATAGGTTAAAATCCAATTCAACTTATTTTAGCGAATCAGGCATAGAATATAATATTAATAATAAGCTTTTGATGAAAAAAAAATAAACAATGTTTTATGATTTTGTTGCCGATGTTGATGATGCTGTTGATGATGATGTTGACGAAAAAGTCATAGTTTTGGTCGTAGTAATAAAAACTTACTTCTCGTATTCGTATCTGGTGACTTTTGAAACAATAAGACACTTCTCCATATTAAGCCGGGCCTCCTTCGTAGCATGTTGCTTCCTGAGCGAGGTCTGCTGCAGCCGCTCGTATAACTCCTTGTTTTGACGAAGACCTGGAGAAGGATTTATTGATTAAATAAATTATCTCTGCTAGCTGCGTTTGTGGGCACCGTTATCATATATTTTATGATATTTTGTGAGGTATGGCAGATTTACTCTGGTTCCGAAATATACCGTTTAAGTGACCAGCTGCGATTTTTTCGTGATAATCCAAAGCTTCCAACTCAGATATGACATGACAAGAATTGATATGACATGAAGTGACAAGAATTATGAAAACCTTATATAGGTACTTTGCAAGCGCGACTGCCGATCGAGAGGTCCTGGGTTCAAATCCCTAGTCGGGTGCTACCAAATTTTTCTAATTTAGAATGTCTAATAGTAACTCGGAGTCTGGATCTGTGCCCGGGGTATGGCAATAGGCTCACCACCTATTCCATGGGACTTAAACGTAACTGGTGAAACGTCGGAGTGTACTGCACTCATCTGCCTACCCCTTCGGGGATTACTGGCATGATGTTACATTTACGTTCTTATATACTTTAAACATGGAAGTATTATATACAGATAAAGCAAGAACAATAATAGCCCATAATATAACGAATAGGTAAGCAAAATAAAACGTGTGGAAATTCCTAATCTCAGGCACTGGAGCAAGCAAGTGATATGAAACTACAGGAAATATTCATCTTGCTGATTATCATGCCTAGTTCATTTACTAATTGAACATCACGCAGTTAAGTGGCGTGACGTCATTTTCAGAACTACCCACCGAAGCGAATAAAGGACTTTAATCGGAGAGAATGTTCAGCTCACTAATTATCTTGTTATTATCACGCTTTACTCATTGTCTGATTGAAAATAAACACGTGGCTATCACGATAATGCAAGGCAAGCGTTTTGACGATTGCAAACTAATAAGCATTAAAGTTGCGCAATAACACATCACCGACAATGCAAACGGCGCATTTTGTCCGTCACAACAATAACATTATATAATAATTGTTTTTTACATAACATCATACATAATAGATAGAGAAATTCACAGGCCATCGGTACTTCTATTTCTACTAGCTTTGAAAGGATCAGTACCTACGCTACTCCTATAAATATTAATGTTCGAATGTTCGATTGTTTAAATAATAGAAAAGCTTAATTTAATAGTCCTTACATACACAGGTATGTGATTTTATTCGAAATAATACGAATACCATGTAAAGTCAGTCAAAATGAAATGAATCGTTATCAATGGCCGGAAAATATTCAATTGTATGGAGTATGACCTACGTACGCGACCCCAATAATAACCTAGCAAAGTTGAATGATACGTAATAGTCTCTAGATTCATACGTTCGAATATTAGTAGACATTTAAAACGTATGTTCCATTTCGCTCGTACGGAAAATGAATCAAACACAATGACAATTTAAATTAATAAATAAAAAATGGTCCTTTCTTATTATATTTAATCCTGAATTATTTATGACTATGTAAAGAAAAGTACTAAAAACCATATTAGTTATTTACATACATGTTGTTATATGTAGTGTAAATAATTGATGAAAGAATAAACTTAAATGCGGATATCTGAAACGTTCCATTTACAAAAAAATTGCCGATGTTTAGCTAACATCAATCGACACGCTGTTTTGCAATTTGCGTCTAATTACTACATGTTCGTTGGCATTCGCAACAAGACTAACAAGCGAAAGATTTTTAAATTTCGAACATCTTTAGTCGATGTTTTATTTATATGTAGACGACACGTATCATTTCATACATCCAAATATATGTAGGTAGGCGTAACAAAACTGACAGAATTTAGATGGTTTCTTATCTGATAACATTTGAATTCTTCGTTAAGGGCAATAAACAGTCGACTTTGAGATATGAAGCACGCAAATTAATTTGTTCGTCGTCTATAGCAAGGTACCATTTAGCGAATCGCTTTTGGCCAGAGGAGTGTCTATAAGATGTAGATGGTAGCTTGCAGTACGTATAGACGTCCAGTGGTAGAATGGAGCAGATGAAACCAGATTTAAGAGCTCTTGTGCGCACTAACAAGCAAGTATTACATTTGCGCGAGCTTGTTTTAGTTATTTTTTTGTGAGCACTCCCCAAAATGTATCTAACAGAAAATCGCAAGCCCTGCAACTCTACGTCATGGTCTAGGATATTCAGTTTGGACTCTACAAGTTTGTCGTAACCAATATGTCGTCTGGCACGTTTCTCCACGGAATGCGCACCTGTCGCTTATTGAAAGTAGGAGTCGCGATTTATCTAAATCATAATTTAAAATCTCAATATAACAGCCATTCCCATTATTGTTTTTAGGGCGTGTGAAGTGTGCCTCAAACTTACACTAATAATATCGAAGAAATGTTTTGTAGGCCACTAGAGCGAGGAACGAGAGATAAGAGAGAGAGAGAGATGCATTCTTCTGTAGTTTCGCGATTTGATAACTACAGCGCAATAGCAATAATAAAAAAGTGCTATCAAATCTAAGTATGTCAAGTTATGATTATATATATATATATTAAGACACGTGCCCATGTTTTTCAAAATGGCCCGACTAGTTTTGGGCCTGAGGTCCTTTATCATGGATTCACCTTGGATACAATAGTTTTGGTAATATAGACACAGACCCATTTTAAGTACATCATCACCAGCTCTTTTATCGTTCCACTACTGGATACGGGTTTCCTCTTAGGATGAGGAGGGTTAAAAGCAGTGTTTTGGAACCTAACCCACTTATCGGACGAACACAAATAAGTTGGGTGACCTAAAACAAGTACAGTTTAAGACTCAAGTGAACAAGTCTCTTAATAACAGACCAATCTTTCGTCAGGCAATCTTTAGCAGCAATGTATTTTTCCACTGATAATAATTTCTAAATATAACCACATTCCGGAACGATGTAGTTCGGCGGCTCGAGCCGGGGGCAGAGGGTATCTTCGTGATTTATAATGGAAATAAATGTATGCATGCAACTTGTGGAAAAATTAATATACGTGCGCCAAATAAACAATAGGACTTTTTTCCACACAAATAATACTTAAATCAGAAGTATCTATGAAAAAAAAAATAAACTGCGAGCAATTATTACTCCATGCATCCGCGGCGCGAGCAGTTTCCTGGACCTACGTATAATTATAAATTCATATTCATTTATTTGTCAGGTAAGTAAGACGAATAGGATCTTATAACAAAAATACAAAAGTGCGCTTGCTCGCATAAATGGCGTATAAAATATACCTAAGTTTAATTTACATTCTTTAGGGCGAAGATTTAATTTTGGCTTCAATTAATACACCAGTAAAAAGCGACGAAAAGGCTGCTTCCTAATCGTTTAATATAAAATACCATAAATAATTTATTAAAGACCGAAATTATCATTACCGGTCTATATTTTAACAGAATGAACTGTGATTATCGCATAGAACGAATACGATCAAATATATCCAGGTACTAACAGTTTTCCAATCACTACTTAAAAAATATGTGAGCAAAGAATTGTTCTAGATTGTACTCGAACTTGTTTGGAAACGTCCACATGGCGCTCATGTATGAACCATATCAGTTCTCACCGACACACCTATAGGTCAACAGTACAGCCAGCGGTCAACGTGTTGTCATGTGGAGTTTGATGACAGATAAAAAATTAAATGTTTATTCGATCACGGTGGGCTCCGATAATGTGACAAAAATACTATTAGATATCTATAGAAATATCTAAGTATTGACTTTAGTTGCAATTTTCACACAGCAGTCACTTTCATGTGTATGTTACGACTACATATCGATGTGGGCTAAATATGCTAACTATGAATTCGGGGTAGGCGACACATTAAGCGAGGAGAACTAATATATGGGAAGTTTGCTTCTTGTAAGTATAATATGTACGATGGATACGTTTGTATATAAATGAATGAATGAATGATTCATTTATACTTCGAACGAGATGAATGCACTAATAAAAACATGCTGTTCAATAGAAAATGAAGTTAAAAATAAAATTAGGATCCTTTCTGTTCAATATACGTCAGACGAACCACTATCTTTTATCTATTGCTGAGTCGTTGCCATTATTTCAGTTTGAATACAATATACAATAACACACGAGGATACGAGGCTTTTGGACTTAACTCTCCCTATGTAAATGCATCATCATCTTTTTATCATTCCACTATTAGATCTACTCAGGGTATGAAGGTTTAGTATGAAAAGGTTAAAAGGATATAAGGGTTACAAGAGTTATAGCGTAAGGGTTTTGAGGACAAGCTGGCTCAGTACGAGCTGGCAACAAGCCACACATAGAGCATGTGTGTTCTAAGTACGCAGATCAACCTGTACACGCAGACATGTACTCGTGCAGTCAGACCAACGCTATCGTCATCGAGTGCAATGCTAACACACTGAGTGGATGTGCCCTTGATAAGGGACACGAAGAAGAGCTGATAACCTTGGTTTTCTGAAACTGAGTTTATACTCCACTGTACAACACGAATCTCTCTTTAGTATACTGGTGACTAAAAGTTCTGGATTAAAATCCTAGTGAACAGCTCTATAATGTGCATGAGCCTTTCCATGTGCATTTTGAGATGAATTGTCATTTGTTGTCTCACGAAGGAAAATGTGAGAAAACTTATACATCATAAAGTTCTAATATTGTTCTCCGAGGCGAAAACTGCCAACACACACTTGGTCATCACGGCGGACTATGGGTTTAACTCAACCTATTGTGAAAGGAGACCCATATCCAACAGTGGAACGATAGTAGTCTTGATGGTAAACAGCTGGGAGGGAGATGGGTTTAATGTTACATTTTTGTGTGATAATCACGTGTAGTTGTTCCATGTATGTGTGCAAAATTGTCTATATAAGTACATACCACTATATATTTAAAAATGTACTTTATCAGTTGTGTGGTTACCGTTGCACATTCTCTACGTATTTTATAATCATGAACATACATAGAATGTCCTGAGGTTTCTAAGTATCTTTCATAGTAAGAAATAAACAGTTGAACAATCAAAATGTTTATAAAAATTCTAAGTGTGCGAGACATCTACTTTTAGTATCGACACATACAAAGTCTATCGAACTGCACATCAACTGCAAAAGAGTGAAGTTTTTATGCGATTGACATAGCTGCATCGAAACTGCAGTGACCGCAGCCGGTATGTTGACCGCATAAATACTAAGCCTGCACCTAAGCCTACAATTTTGCAACAGGCGTGTTGTTGTGAAAACGCCGGTGAGTAAATACACTAGAACTCTTGCTCAAACGCTGAGTGCCGCCATATTATTTGTTATATATCATTACGGATGCTTTAGTTGTACTTAAACACATTTGTAGAATATTACATATGTATTTTTATTTTATTTGTAGAATATTACATAGTACCTATTACATTTTTATTTTTCATACTTTCATATATCGATTCGGTTTAAAGATTCTTCTTACTTATAAGTACATTGTCACTTATGATGGGAAACTTAAGTACTAGGTTAGTAAAGTTTCGTTCGGCGTAATTCAATTTGTACCAAATAGTGCTTGTGTGTGCGCGTGAGCGTGTGCGTGCGTTCATGCGTTCGTGCGCATACGTGCTTGCGGTCGGAAACAGAAAAAAAATAGAAGAGCAATTTATTTATTGAACCGAACACTACTGATGTTTCATAGTAGCTCATATATACATTCGTTATTGGGTATTAAGTGCCTAGCATTAATCGCAGAACATTTTCCCAACATACTATAAACGAAAATCTGAACGTAATAAGCAACAATTATAATTAATGTATCGAGATCGAAATGTGCAACAATATGTTTATCACAATACAATTTCCCCAGTTGACGCCAGTTATAACCGGTTTGCAACTCTATCAGTCGGGATATAAAGAAGAGCGCCATAGTACAATTAATACGTTAATCATCACGACACTATTTTACCAGTTTCTGTCGGTTATAACCGGTTTCGAATTTTATCGGTACAACTATTAACCAAAACAATTTTAGCTTCGTTGGTGTAAGGTATGTTACACGCTTCTGTAATTGTGAGCATATCACTTTTCTTATTTTTTTTTGGTTTCAGTGAAGTGCCTGGATTAGTCTCGGAATCACTTCGTTAACAACTCAAGTAAGATATAAACAAAAGTACTTGTATATGTAAATGTATGTTGTTAGATATAAAACGTCGGATCGGCGGTGTTATTTGCACTTTCCTATATTAGTAAGGGCGAGTACATATGTAGGTATCCGAACAAAGAGAAACCGCGAGTATACTGTGATTACATTGTATTAACGTTTTAAAAATTAGCCCGCATTCTAAGCACTATCAAACTGGGCAAACGAGACGAATAACAGAGTAACAGTTCCTAGAATGGACGATACGCTCTCTCCGACGGCAGGATAGCAATCTCTTTTTTTCATCTAACTTCTCTCCAACCGCGAGGTCCGTTGTACCATGCAGTTAGCCAAGTCAGTGTCCATACTCATGGCCGTCTCTAATACGTGCGATGGTGCTGCCATTCAATGACCGTCTCTAACAATATATAGACCTACTTCTACCTAGCCTACTTCCGTCCACTGCTAGACATAGGCTTCTCGTCACTCCACCTGGCTGGAGGGCGTCCTACGCTACGTTTGCCAAGTCGCGGTCTCCACTCCAGAACACGTTTGCTCCAACGGCTATCGGTTCTGCGACAGACGTGGCCAGCCCACTGCCACTTAAACAACAACCTTTATGGCACGAACCACAGGCTTAAATATCACATAATGTTTTATTAATTTAAAATGTATTACAATTTTTGAGGTGTTAATGTTCGGAAGTCAGTATAGCAGTGGTAGCCTAGTGGTTAAGAATTCAGCCTCTCATTCCGGGGGTCCTGGGTTCAAATCCATGGCGCGC